>QJNY01000024.1:0-300749 GCA_004155945.1 Monosporascus sp. mg162
CCCCAAAGGCAAAAAAAAAAAAAAAAAAAAACTTACGATTAACGACAAGCTGCGCATTTTAATAACTAAACTCCAGGCGGTAAAAAGAGAAAATATTAAATTCGCTCGACAGCAAAAATCTTCGATATTGCCTTTATTTGGTACGAATGAATCCTGCGAAAACATTGTTCTACTCCCTGCTTATTATGGGATGCTTAAAGTTAAAGGCTATAAGCTAACCTCTCCAAAACCTTACGATAATACCACAAATATGGAAGGATTTTTGGTTTGGGCCGGATTTTACTTTAAGTTTTTCGAAAACTTCTTAAGGGAAAACTATTAAAAGATGTTGGCTATCTTCCAGCTGCTTACAGAAAAGGTTTTTTAATGGTTCCAGCTAATTATAAAAGATTACTTTGAAAATTACCCTAACGAATTATCCGACTTTATTAATTACATTTTCAGTAACTACGAACATTTAAAGGAACAAATGCAAACCTTATTTAAAAACTTAGATAAACAGTAAAAGGCCGTTAAAAAGCTGCACCTTTTCTAACAGACAAAATTAACGGCTGAATACATTACGGAATTTAATCGCCTTGCAGCAACTTTCCACCTACCGGAAAGCGCCTTATTTTACCCTTATTATGATAGCTTAAAATTACAAGTTAATGTTACGAATTGAGATCTCCCGTTATCTGCGAAAAACCAAAAGGGGGAATGACCTCGGGTCGGGTAAACTTCGGTGCCAAGAATGGTTTCTGCGGAGCCCACAAAGATACTACAAAGATACTACAAAGACATTATAAAGATATTACAGAGATACTATAAAGATATTACAAAGATACTACAAAAACCAGACGAAGGTTATATTAAAGAGAAAGGATATATAAAATTTCCATTTTTTTAATAAATAGTACCTATTTAGTTTCGCTTTTTAATTATTAATTTAAGTTTTCAATTAAAGGGAACGTTTTACAACTAAAAGAAAAATCCGCAAATTTTTTAACGAATAAATTATTAATTATTTTTCGCCCTATTGTTACCTGTAAAATAAAACCGCTTTCGAATATTAATTACATTATTAAATAGTTATATAATAGGTTCGTTATATTTTAATAGCTTTTGTTGGCATATGGTGCGTTGCCATGTACCTGATTGGTTGGCCTGTGCAATACTAACCCTAACGCGTCCGCACTAGAGCTTGGCACCCCACATATAGCTAGTATTTAGATATATAGAACTGGATTAATCTGATCGATCCCGACGAAGTTAGTAATACATACATCATCATATTAATAACAGTTAGATAAGTTACGCGTATCTTTACATGGTAGAATCTTTTCGGTTTTTTAAAAAAAGAAAAGATCGCGATTTAAAGCTTTTCTGTTTTCTGTTATTAAGTACCGCTACGAGATTATCAGCAAACGCGCTACGAGATTACGAAAAAAACCGGCCTAAAGTTTAGCAATCGGCAGAAAGCTAACGAGAACGAATCTGTTCAGGCTGAAGTGTATATAATGGAATCCCAAAGCAACAACTCCCAGAAGGATAATATCTTCGTATTACGAAAAAACGACTTTTTCAACGAATTAAGAAAGACTTTCTTAAAGCGCGAACGCCTTTTCCAAAAGGCTAAACGCTTAAAAAAGCAAGTTAAGAAATTAACCGATATAATAACTGTTAAGCGACAGCAACGTACAATAACTGAACGAGATCAATAAGCTCTAAAGGAGGAACTCCGACGGGCCAGCAATATAAGCGAATTGTACAAACAGAGGTTTAAGCAATTCGAGGAGTTATTAACGAAAAATCTTAGCTCCGACCCTAGCAGTGGACCGTCAGCGAAGAACGGCCCGACGAAGCCAACTGATCGGTCCAATGGCAGCTTCCAGACTGTTATGAAAAGTCCGGAGTATGCTGAAAAGCTAAAAAAATCCTTAAAACCAAATGGTAAGGAAAAGGGAAAGGAAACGAAGTTACTATCCTTCCCAGCGAACCTCATGAACCTTATGAACCCTACGGATCTAATGGATTAATGGCGTAACTTAGCCGGTATCGGTCCACAAGTTAAAACGCTTTCGCCTTTACCAATTCGATCAGCTTTACCGCCACTACCCTCTTCGTCCTTATCAAGTAATAACAGCAGCAACGGTAAAAACAAACGTGGCGGCAAAGGTGGCGGAGGGGACAGCTTTTCCAGCAGTTCGTCCTCATCTAGCTTTTCCTTATCGTCAGAAAACTCGGACTCCGATTCGGACAGTAATTTAAGCGATAATAATGATCGAAAAAAGGGTCGTAAAAAGCGCGACAAAAACAAGAACGAAAAGGACAAAAAGAAACGCAAAGATAAAAAGTCAAAAAAAAAACCTTTAAGCTTCGTTAAAAGCGTTTCGACTTTTCACTCGATAAAGAAAACCATCTAAAGGGCTTAAAGAATTAGGAACTCTAAAAAAACGCCCTAAACCTTACTCTCGAAAAGATAAGGTATAAGGAAGGAATAAAGCTTTCCATCCTCGATAAGTTACGCCTGGCGAAAGCGATTACGAAGACAACGCGTCGGGCGCCCCTGGAGCTTATTACTGGTATCAAGAAAGGTATGAAAATGTTAAAAACTTTCCGTAAAACCTATATCGCCATTGGAAAAACCCGCTAGCGTTCCTTATAAAAAGAACTAAGCCAGTTACGTTATAATAGCAAAAACCTAGTAGCCTTTATTAGGAAATTCCAGAAGCTAGTTAAAGATGTTAAGGATTCTAGCATAAAGCTGGGCAAAGATTAATAGATTACCATGTTTCTAATTGCCGTTAAAGATAAGGCAAGCAGTTGGTGCCGTATGATTAATTCCGTACTGCGAAAAACGGACTATACGATTTACCGCCTTATTGATAATTTCAACAGCGAATTCCATTATCGCGTTAGCAAGGCAAAAGGCGAAAATAGCAACGACAAGTCCAAGGGCTAAAGCCATAACGCGAAAGGCCGAAATAACAGCAACAATAACAACAAAAGGAAAAACAATAATAGCGATAAGCGAACACTTTTGTTGGAACTATAAAAAATACGGCCATTTGGTAAAGGACTGCCGTAAATCCAAGAAAAATAGCAATGATTAGCGCAATAATTAACGTAATAACGGACGGAACGGCAACAACGGCAGATCTAACAATAATGGCAACAGCAACAACACTTAACAGCGTCAATTAAAGGCGCACTTTATCCCAGACGGTTTTGAAAACCTGTAAAATTAACCCCCGAAAAAGTATCAAGCTAGCTATTCCGCAGCAGTCGATCAATCGGAAATGAAAGAAATCATAGAGCTATTCGATCGCGCCATAAAGCAAAAGGTAACGCTAAAGAGCGTAGCTACAAAGGGCGCCCTTATCCTTAAAGATACTGGAAGCACTGGTACATCAAAAAAGCTTCCCACAGCTGTCGACGAACCCCGAGCCATAATTCTCCAGTCGTATAACGTACAAAAGGGGAACCGTAACGAAATATTGTAAAACTCGGGAGCTAACGTATTTATTACGAATAACGCGAAGAACTACCTTCCAGGCTAATCGCTAAACGTTAAGGAAAAAAAGCTTATGATTGTTACTGGCGGAAAACCTGTCCAAGCTGAAAAAATCGGTACTATCAACTGGGACCTTAAGGGTCCTAAGGGCGAATGCAACTTTATAGCGTTGCGATATACGCTATATGTGCCAACGTTCCCGTTACGTATATTCTCCGGCGAGATCTTTTATAAACGCGAAGAATACCTTAGCAAAAACTGTTTAATCAATAACAACGGAACGAAGCTAACCACGATTAACGTACCGAAACGTAACTTTCTTTTATGGACCTACGGACGCAGGAAGCCCTTTATTGGGACCCTGTCTAACGACGATAATCAATAAGGACACGCGTTAGGTATAGCTCAAAGTGAAATAAACGACCTGCTAAAAACTTTCCAGGCCTTCACTGTAAATAGAAAGGTCCTGATAACAAGGGCTGTTATGAAGAAGCTCATTCTCTGGTACCGTCGTTTATGCCACCCTAGCGATCAACGACTGAAGTGGACCATCAAGATAACTACAGGAATAGATCTGAAGGAATCAAACGTTAAACCAATCGTCTGCGAAGCTTGCGATAAAGCCAAAATCACCAAAATACCCTCGAAGAACCCCCAGGAACGTAGAACGCACGTTAAGGAGCTTTTCTGGTGTAACGTGGGCCAGATCAAGCCCGTCACTATCGATAGCAACGCGTATTACAGTCTTATTATAGACGACATTAGCCGCCATCGAATCTTTAAAGCATACAAAACCAAGGACGAAGTATAACAGCACCTTTGCTTCTATATCACGAACGTCAAAACTAGGCTAGCCCTAAACAACAAAACCGTTAAAACTTTCCGAATCGATAAAGAAAGGGAATTCGGAATGGGCCTGTTCGAAAGCTTCTGCGATACCGAAAAGGTTAAACTGATCAACTCCAGTCCTTACAATCAGTACCAAAACGGTATCCCAAAGAGAAATATACGAATCGTCTAAGATAACGCTCGCGCCATAGTTATCCAGATGCGTATCCCGACCTGCTTTTGGGATTACGTTATGGAAGCAACAGTCCATACACTTAACCGTATAGGACAGTTTACGATCGAAAACATTATACCGCAAAAGTATTACAATCGAACGTTAGAAACCAAAGATAATTCGAAAAATAACGCGAACAATACGAAAAAACCTGACAACGCCTACCTCCGTATTATTGGCAGTCGCTGCACTGTCCTGATCGACGAAAATCATCGAATCAAAGCTGAAAAGCTAAAGGCACGAAGGGTTAAGGGCCTGTTTCTAGGTTATCAAGGCACCTACAACTATAAGGTCTAGCTGCTGGAGGGCGGTCGTTTCCTAGTTACGCCATACGTACGCGTATACGAAGAAACTGGCGAAAAGGACGAGCCACCCAATCCAAGGGACGTTATAAAATCTTTGCCTCCTTACGTACAACGCAGACTCCGCCATCGGCCCAGGAAAAAGGGCGTTGGCGTCCATAACCGCGATAATAACGTCGTATCAAACGACCAGATAGACGACGAGACGAAGACCGTAAAACGGAAGCGTGGCAGACCTAGGAAAGTTAAGCTAAAGCTGTACGAATGCAAAGCTTTTAACGAAAACCCTAAAATAATAAAGGCCTTAATCTAAAAGGGCGCTGATCCCCATCCAGGAATCCATAACTTTAATTTTGTCAACGATTCGGAAAACGATTTTTTCTACGGAGTTCTAGATAATTACAAATTAGCTATCCGACAAACCTACGAATTAATACACGTACGGAACGTCTACGATAACCCATACCTTTTACTTAACGTCGATACCGATAGGCCCAGTTTCAAGGAAGCCATAAAAAGCTCTAAATAGGATATATGGCTTAAGGCCATCAACAAAAAGATTGGAGATAACCTACAGCGAGGAACCTTCGCCTTCCGTCCAGCAACTGCAACTATCAAGAGCTACCTAATCGATGCCAAATAGGTCTTGAAGAAAAAGTATACCTTTACGGGCGAATTGGGAAAGTACAAGGCCCGTATCTGCGCTCGAGGCTTTACTTAACGCCAAGGCATAAACTATAACGAAACAGCTGCGAACACCGCACGCGCAGTACATTAGCGTATACTTATGGCGTTAGTAACGTCCATGGGTTGGCATATATGGCAAATCGATTTTATCGCTGCGTACCTCGGCGGCGATCTAAAAAAGGAGATATTTATAAAACGATTCCCCATGTTTCAAAAGTACTTTAACTCCTACCCAGATAAAAAACAGCGCTTTGATTTTACCCCAGAAAAGATCATCCAGTTAATGAACCCTTTTTACGGGTTAAAGCAGGCCGGTGCTGCATGGCAAAAAAAGGTCCGAACGATACTCGTCGAGTACGATTTCAAACCGTTGACGTCCGACGACGCGATATATATCAACCCGAAAACCCGAGATATTATTGCTTTACACGTCGATAACTTCCTACTTTTCAGCCCTAATACGGGCCGCTTACGATATATAGCAGACGCTATCGCCAGCAACGTCCCCATAAACGATTTGGAAGCTGCAGACTGGTACCTCGAAGTACGGATTATTCGGTTATCCGAAACGGGCGACGTCCGCCTCGACCGGGAACAGTATATTGACAGAGCACTGGCGAACCTAGGAATGGACAATATACGGTCAGAACCGACCTCCTTTATCAAAGAATACCTGAACCATGCCACCCGTTTCGAAGGTACGGCTAACAAACAGGATATTTACGATTACGCGAGCCTTATTAGTAAGTTCAACTTCTCCAGCTGTATAACGAAACCTAACACAGCGTTTGCGACGTCCATATAAGCACGATTCATAAGTAACCCATTTTTAAAGTATCGCAAATATATCAAACGCCTTCCTAAATACCTGAAAGGTACCTCGAAGTTAGCTACCCGATACCGAAAGCTAAACGAATTATACCCTTATTTTGCATATAACAAGTTAAGGTTATTCATAGCAGTTAATACAAGTTTCGCAGATAATCTTAATACAGCTAAGTTTATTACTTGTTACGTTTTATTCATAGCTAAAGCCCCGGTTGCGTAAACGTCGAAGCGGCAACAAGTTGTCACCAAATATACCTTAAAAGCTAAATACGTAACATTAAGTACAGCAGCTACCGAAACGGCAGGTATACGCGTTTTTCTCGAAGAACTTGGCCTTATACCCGAAAGTCCTATTACCATTCTTAAAAACAACAACGGTACGAAGAAATGGGCTAAGAAAAATGCTATAACACGGAAAAAACGCCATATACGCATCGAACACCACTATATTCGCCAGGAAGTTCAAAAAGGCCGAATACAAGTTAAGTATGTAAAAAGCGTAAAAAATCCTGCCGACGGTTTCACCAAGCCTTTAGGCAAAACGGCATACGAAAAGTTTATCGCCAACCTAGGTTTCGAAAACATCTTATTACCAACTTAAGTTTCGAAAGCTTTTAAAAGTATTTACAAAAGGGTAGCTTTAACTAGCAAAAAAATAGTTCCGCTGGACTCCCTTTGTACGGGAAAAAGGTCGTTCCCTGTTGAAACCTAAACCGCGGCATTTTTCTTACGACTACCCGAAGGCATCCGCCCACCTGTCAGTTTCAAGGCTTTAACTTCCCATAAATTCCCCTAAAGTTTGGTGCCGAATAAGGGCCCGGCGACCCGGTCAATCGACTATAATATATAGCTCACAGCTAGCAGGTATCCCCGAGCCCGCCGGATCGAAACCCCCATTCTTTGGCCCCTTACAAGGGGGAACCCAAAAAGCAATAACCTTAATCACTTACTAGTATTGCTTATAATAAACGGACCACTTATTTGGAATCATAAAACCTCCACAGCAGCAAACTGGCGCGATACAGCTATTTTCATATACTAACGGCCAATCGGCTCCGGAGCGTTCGGAAAAAGTGGGTCCCGCGATCCGCCGCAATTACAACGGAACGGTAATATAAAGAAAACGGTCACGTAATACAGTAACGCACGGTCTACCTGTTAATTCGCAAGCCGGAGTTCAATCCCAGGTTGCAGCAACAAATTGTTTTCATCAATTTCCTTATGTTTTTCATCAATTTTCATCACCTTCACCACAAAATTACACACAAGAGTCAAAGTTCGATTTCCAGAACGTATCAGATAAGTAGTTTTTCCTAAAGTTTTAAAATGCACGTACAAAGCAAAAGGGCATGTTAGCATATAGTGCGTTGCCATGCACCTGATTGGTTGGCCCGTACAACACTAACCCTAACGCGTCCGCACTAGGGCTTGGCACCCCACATGTAGCTAGCATTTAGATATATAGAACTGGATCAATCTGATCCATCCAGACGAAGTTGGTAATACACACATCATCACACTAATAACAGTCAGATAAGCTACGCGTATCTTCACAGCTTGTAAATTAATAATCAACGAATGGTTTAAAGCTTAACTAAGTATAAGTTTTCCTAAACTTAGTAAAAACGACATTACAAAACGGCATTTAGAAAATAAACGATATATCCGATCGCCATTACTAGCCAATAAAGGATTAATATCTGGATTAAAACATTTTACTCTTTATTAAAAAAGTCCTTTCTTTAATTAACAACATAACCCTTTTTATTATTCGGTTTTAAGGAAAACTTTTTTCTTTATAAAAACCTTTTCCAGCTTTAAAGGAAACTATTAAGGTCCAAAAAAACGAACCGAAAAAGGAAAAAAAGGAATCCGATCGTCCGAAAAGTAAAGAAAAAGAACTTACGATTAATAATAAGTTACGTACCTTAATAACTAAACTTTAAGCGGTAAAAAGGAAGAATGTTAAATTCACTCGATAGCAAAGGTTTTCGATATTGCCGTTATTTAGCGCAAATTAATCCCGCAAAAATACCATTTTACCGCTTATTTATTATAGAATGCCAAAGGTTAAAGGCTATAAACCAAACCTCTTAAAATCTTATGACGGTATTACAAATATAGAACGATACTTGGTTTAAGCCAAATTTTACCTTAAGTTTTACGAAAGCTTCCTAACGGAAAATTATCAAAAAGTATTAACTATTTTCCAGCTGTTCGCAGGAAAGGTTTTTTAATAGTTCCAGCCAATTATGAAAAGTTAATTCGAAAATTACCTTAATAAATTATCCGACTTTATTAATTACATCTTTAATAACTACAAGCATTTAAAAAAAGAATGCAATTTTTATTTAGAAACCTAAAAAAATAGCAAAATACCGTTAAAAAGCTGCACGTTTTCCAGTTAACGAATTCAGCAGCTAAATATATAACGGAATTTAATCGCCTTACAGCAACCTTTTACCTGCCGGAAAGCGCCTTATTTTACCTTTATTACAATAGTCTAAAGTTATAAATCAAGGACGAAATATATAGGGTACCCAAAATAAAACCTTTCCAAGATTACATTAATAAGGCTATTATTGCCGACAGGCGTGTCTTTAATAAGTACCTAAAAAAAAGGTTTAACAGGAAAAAGGATAATCGAAATTCCAGCAATAAATCCTAAGGAAGCAAAAATAAAGACAGAACCTAAAAGGAAGCGAATCTTATTTTAAGAGAACTTAAAAAGGATAAGTCGAATATTAAATGCTTTAACTGTAGCAAGAAAGGCTATTACAAGAACGAATATCGTTTCTTAGCTAAAAGAAACTTCAGGAAAAGAGGGAATTTTTAAAAGAAGGCCCGAACGGCCGAATAAGAAACAAATAATAAAAGCAAGGAAAAAAAAGAAATTAATTTTACTTTTTTCCGGCAGGAATATATTATTGCAACAACTTACTATAAATTAAACGGCAATCCAGAATACGAACGTTACCCGATTTACCAGAATTAAATAATTAAACCCTGTAAATATCATCCTGGATAATTAGCTTCTAAGGTAGCTACAAGGTTAAAATGCAAATGTTATTGGGATATGCAGAAATGCGAAATATATTACGAATATAGCCAGATACGCCCAGAATTCAACAACTACGGGCAGAAAACCCTTAAATCCAGCGAACTTCTAGAACGGGCGGTATATCTTAAAACCGAAGCCCCTAAATAGGACTTTATTAATAGGTACGAACGTTTCCATTTTTCGGCCTGTAACGATAACGATTATCCAATTTACCTTCGAGCAAAGGAAAATAATGGTTATTGGCCTAGTTGGGACGAAGAAACCTTTATAAAACCCGATAACGACTATAGATATATCGAAATCCCCCGATAGCCCGAATATCTTCGATTTTGTTATTTGTACCCCGATTTGGATTAAAGCCGAAAAGCTATTGCTTAGGGTTATTTATGCTATACCCTTATGCTATGCTTAATGCATAAACTTTTAGATATAGGAGCAAGCCCCGCAAAAACCTTAACTTCGAATCGGAAGTTTTTCCAGACGTTAAAGGTAAAAATTATCAAAGTAAAATGCCAGATTGGCTACGAAAGTGGTATACTTGCATAAACGACAAGTATACCAAATATGCAGTTAAAAAAGCCTACAAATGGAAACGCTTTTTAGCGAATAGAACTACGAAATTAAAAAACGACAAAGGCTTTCGAAATTAAAAAACGACAAAAGCTTTCGAAATTAAGATCGAAAAGTTTTACGAACCAAGACCTTATATAAAGCAAGAAAAGGATTACGAAATTAGATCGAAATTTTTATTTAGTACCAAAGCCAAACCTTTAAAGCTATAATTAACTTTGGAGCAGAAAGTAACTTTATTTCGCTAGCCGTAACTAAAAAATATTACATTTTTTGGAGGTACAAATTGAAATTTTACAAATTACGTACAGTTGATGGAAATTTATTTAAGTACGATAACGGACGAATTTTTAAAGAAACCGAAACATTTATAATATGGATTTAAGGATATTAAAAGTATTTTACGTTGGATATCGCCGACATTTCAGGTTATGATATTATTTTGGGAATGCCGTAACTTGATTCCAGTAACCCGTTAATTAACTGGAAAACTTGCCAGCTTTTTTAGAATTGCGAATTAATTCCCTTTAAAAAAAGGGTTAAAAAGGTTTGTTATACAATCTAAAAAGCCAAAGTATTATATTTTGTTAATATTATACCTTTAAAGTGTTAACGATTCGAACAATTTTTTAAGGATAGAAAAATTACGAGCTGCTTTTATATAGATAATGGAATTATCGCATACTTATTAAAGAAGGATATTACTTTAAGCTTTACAAAATTTATTATATAAATTCAGAAAAGGTAAAAGTCTTGTGGAAAAGCATTTAGTTAAACCTAAAGAAAGGTTATATTTAACCAACCGAATTTCCTGTAAGATACCTTGTACTTATGGTACTTAAAATTAAGGACGGTAAGCAGAAAATCGACCAAGATAAAGATCCGGTTTATCGACGCGTAGTCGATTACCGATAGCTAAACGATATTATTATTAAAAAGGGTTATTTTTTAACTTTAATAAGTATCTTAAGGGAAAACGTAAACAAAGTTAAATGGTTTATTGTATTAAATTTTCGAAACGGTTATTACCGTATTAAAATGGCCAAAAGAGAAAAATGGAAAACCGTTTTTCGAACAATATACGGATATTACGAATATCGAATAATACTTTTAAAATTTACTAACGTTCTTGTTAGTTTTTAATACTTGATTATAATTATATTTAGGAAGCTCCTAAATAAAAGTATTTTTGTTTACCTCGACGACATCCTTATTTATTTTGAAACGTTAAAAAAATATAAAAAGTATGTTTTCTAGGTTTTTAAAGCTTTAATGTGACGGTTATGGGCTTAACCAATTATTAAACCTAGTCGTACGGTTTATGTTGGTAGTGGTATCGTGGGAATTTGAGCAATAAGGCGATAGTTACGTCTGGTAATAGCAGATATAGATCTGGGTAACTAAGTTGTAATTGTAAGCTGGTGCTATTTAAACTATGGGAAATAATGAGCGTATATATTTTAAACGGGATCCTTTTAGATCCGAGAATTTATTCGGATTTATTTGTTGTGATCCTTATAGATCCGAGAATCCATTCGGATCTATACCATATTGATCCGTTTGGATCCGTAGATCTATTCGGATCTATATTACGTGACCTAAGGTTTTGTATCGGAGGTAATCCATATAACTTCCGACTGTTTGCTAATAGGTTAAGTTTGTTTAGTTATAATACGATTTCCCTTTTTTTAAGATCTTTACCTTTAAAAATTAATTTGTTTGTCCTCTTTGTTTGGTAAGTAATTTTTCTTTTTACATATTAATGTTTTTTTATTTTCGTCGTTATGCTTAACCGTATCGAAAAGCAAATATTTCGTAAGCGTCCTAACTAAAAAGAAAAACGCGAAGATTTAGCTGCTTACATTTAAGATTAGGGTTTCGAAGTTATGCCTTATTCTGCGTATTTTAAATATAAAGAAAAATGCGTTATAATAAAGAACGTAATTCGTTATAAAAACTGCGTTTTGAAGAAACGGAATTACGATAGATCGGGCATTCCTTTTAATTTCTTACGAAATATTAATAAGGAAGCGGAACGTTTAAAACGCGAGGAAATTTTGGCCGAAAAGCGATTGCTTCGATCGCAAAAAGAAATAAATAAGGCGATCGCCCGTTTCCAGCGATTACGGCATCAGCAAAAATTCCTTCGGTTTAAGGGTGTTAAAATGGTAAATCGTGGGCTTTAGTTTCTAAACGAACTGGAGAAGCAGAAAAGATTGGAACGTGAAACGGCTTTGCGGGCCGTACAAGCTACGCGAGTTACAGACTTTTCGGAATGGCCTAGGGTTGAAATTACTGATTGGCCGTTATTGGGCGACGCGGACTGGAGTACCTTTAACCCTGGCGTTTCCGGCGTTGCTGGTGAAAGTTTTTTAAGAGGCGTATAACGAACCTGTCGTACAACCACCTGGAAGTGTGATCAGTATCCGAAAGGGGTTCTTGATTTGCAGGTAACAATAGGGCGAAGAATAATTTAATAGTTTGTTCGTTAAAGAGATTTACGGATTTTTCCCTTAATCGAAGAACGACGTTTTTGATTGAAAACTTAAATTGATAACTAAGGAGCGGAATTAAGTAGGTGCTATTTACAAGGAAACTTGGAAGCCTTATATGTCTTTTCCCTTTAATATGTCTTCCGTCTGGTTTTTATAATATCTTTATAATGTCTTTAAGGTGTTTCTGTAGTATCTTTATAGTATCTTTATGGGCTTCGTAAAAACCATTCTTGGTACCGAAATTTACCCGACCCGAAGTTATTTCTTTTTTGGGTTTCCGCAGATAACGGGAGATTTTAATCTGTAATACCATTTCTCTTTTTTTAAGATTTTTGTCCCCAAAAATAAAATAAGTACGTTTTTTTCGCTTTTTGTTTCCTTGGACCATTAGTTCCTAGTTAACATTATGTTAGGTCCATTACGAAAACGCGTTAAATCCTTTACCGAAAGTCGAAAAGATTTGGTTTTTTTTATTTTAAATTTTGGATACTTAATTATGCCTTATAAATGTTACGAAAATTTGAAATTGGAATATAAAATAGTTAAAGGGCGAAAAAAGTGCCAATATTGTTATAAGGCCAATATACTTTATAGGGCTATTAACATTTTTCTGGAATTGTTGCAAAATATCCGGTTCGAAAAAGCGCGGATTGATTATAAGAAGCGGGCCGCCGAAAAAGTACTGTTAAACCTGTAGCAATTGCAAATAAAAGCTATAGTTAAGTTGATCAGGTTAAGCCGTTAACAAGATTTCTTATAACGTCGGGATGTAAAAATGATTTGTTGCGGGTTTCGTTCCGTAAACGAATTAAAAAAACAAAAAAAATTAAATAAGGAAAAGGAAGAAATAAAATAACGTCGTATAGAAGCAAAACAAGCGCAGCTTGCTTTAGAAATAAATGCTACGGCGGAAACCTTTATTTCTTTCGATTAAAGCGGCTTAAGGTTAAACCTGGATATTGGGTCGTTATCGTCTGTAACCTTGGCCGTATTAAAGTCGGTCGGTTAGGATTTTGCCGGTAAAACGTTTTAATTAGGTTTTTTGCGTTCGTTAAATACTTAAAAAATTTTTAAGTATTTTTTTTATATAGGTAATCCTTTTATTTAATTAAATATTGGACCTTATTTTTAATTACCTTGGAATCCAGTATTCGTTTAATTTCGTACTTATCGTCGTTTTTTCCGACTTCCAAACTAGTTTCCAGCGGCGCGTTTTTAAGTATTGGTTTAAGCAAAAAGATATGGAAAACAGGATATATTCTTATTATTTTAGGTAATAACAGTTAATAGTTAATTCTGGAAATAACTTTATCGATTTTAAACGGACCAAGTTTTTTAAAATCGAGTTTGTTATTGGATTTTTTTATTTTGATTTAAGAAATGTTCGAAGTTACGTTTTGTTTTTAGCGTAACAAGTAAATTTTATTTCCTTTCGATAAAATTAATCCCTTAATTCTCTTTTTATTATAATATTAAGTTATTTTTTGTTAAAAGAATTATAATTTATTCTATAAGCGGATTTATACTATCTGGATTTCAGTTATTACCGTTTCTGCTCGAAGAACTTTTGCGGTTAACTTTAGAACTTCGTTTAATAATTGTTCTGGCCGTTAAGTTTCTGCTTAGTAACTATATACCGCTATATGGGGAGAAATACTTATATCCTCGTTAATAAAGGTATTATAGGTTATTTAAGCTAATGGGAAAAGTTTAACCTAATTATTTTGCTGGTAATTAATATAACTTTTTAAATATTGCTTTAACGTTTAATTTAAACGTTTTATTTATCTATCTGTTTATAAGTAGTATGCTGTCGAGAATTTAAGCTTAGTACTTATCTACTTAAAAAAGCTAGTACCAAACTTTAATATAAAAAGTTTATCCCTATTTAAAATAGTTCTTTTTAATATCCCATACTTATCGAAGTAGTATCGAACAAAGGTATAAGCTAGTTGTTTTGCCGTTGCGTTTTTTTTAAAAAGTAAGAAATACTTATATTTAGTAAGTCTGTTAACGATTACCCATATTCCATCGTATTGAACTTTAGTAACGGGGTCTTTTAATAAGGGTAAACCGGTAATAAAATCCCAAGTAATAATATTCCAAGCTTTTTTTGGAATATTTGTAAGCTGTAAAAATCCATAAGGCTTATATCGGGCTGCTTTTATCTTGTTACAAATATTGCAATTTTTAACTACTTGCTTAATAATTCGTCGAAGTTTTGGAAAATCGTATTTTTCCTGTAATCGTTTGATAGTTTTGAAAATACCTTAATATCCGTATAACGGATTTTCGTAAAATTCTTTAACGAATTGCTTTTGTTGGTTTCGAGGGATATAGATTTTGCTACGGTACAACAGCTAGTTTTTAGGTTGTCCATCTAATTGTTGCACTTTTTTTTGCTTTTCCTTATTATAGGAATTTCGGAATTTCGTTAAAAGTTCTGGGGTAAGTTGCTTTAATATTTTACATAACCGTAAGGTACCGTCCTTAATCTATTACAGCACTTATATTCGACGTTTCGGAACCTTAAAATCTTAATCTTTTTTGCAACTTAAGATATCTGCTTAGATGTTTTTTTTCCTTTTGATATAGTAAATTTGGAAGTTATATTTCGACAGAAAAATTATCTAAGTTTCGTAACGTTTATTTAGTTCTTAAATCCTTATAAACCGGATAAGGTTTTTGTAATTTAAGTAAATATCGAAAGGCTTTTTAGTTCCGTTAAGAAAAGGTTCTTATTTTTTAAAAGCGTTAATAATCGCTAGCAGTTCTTTGTCGTAGATCTTATATCGGAATTCTGCGTTTCGAAAGGCCTTAAAATAATAAGTTATTAGGTACTACTTCCCATTATCTTTTTATTGCTTCAGGACTGCGCCTAAGGCATAATTTGAAGCGTTTATCTTTAAGCGTTTCTTTCTGTCGGCGTTGGGCAATTTTATTATTAGCGCTTTGGTAATTTCGTTTTTAAGTAATTAAAAAGTTTCCTTAGTTTCCTTTAAAAGTTTAAATTCCTTTTTAATATACTCCTTAATAATAAATTTCGTTAAAGGTTTAATAATATCTTTATATCCCTTAATCAGGTTACGTACGTAACCCGTAAATCTTAAGATTTACCGGATATCGGTAACGGTTGCTTTATTAAAGATAGGCCAATTCTTAACTGCTTCCAATTTGGAATCTTAAATTTGAATTTGACCGGGGGTAAGAATAAATCCTAAATAATTTAACTTTTGCGTATGTTATATACTTTTGGCGGGGTTAATTCGGATATTTGCTTTATTTAAAGCTTTAAAAACCTGGAAAATATGCTTCTTATATTTTTCCAGCGTTTCGGAATAAATAAGGATGTCGTTAAGGTAAACGAAAATACATTTATTTAGGAATTTCCTAAATATGGTTATAATTAGGCGTTGAAAACTGGCAAGGGCGTTAGTAAGTCCTAAAGGTATAATTCGATATTCGTAATATCCGTATATCGTTCGAAAAGTAATTTTCCATTTTTCTCCTTTTGCCATTTTGATACGGTAGTACCCGTTTCGAAAGTTTAATGCAGTAAACCATTTAACTTTGCTTACGTTTTCCCTTAAGGTATTTATTAAAGTTAAAAGATATCCGTTTTTAATAATGATATCGTTCAACTGTCGATAGTCGACCACGCGTCGATAAACCGGATTTCCATCTTAATCGATTTTCTGCTTGCCGTCCTTAATTTTGGGTACCATAAATATAAAGTATCTTACGGGAAATTCGGATAACTAAATGTAACTTTTCTTTAAGTTTAACTGGATGTTTTTCTATAAGGCCTTTACCTTTTTTGGATTTATGTAGTAAATTTTGTAAAGCTTGGGATAATGTCTTTTTTTAATAGGTATACGATAATCCCATTATCCGTATAAAAGCAGTTCGTAATTTTCTTTGTCCTTAAAAAATCGTTCGAAACGTTAGTATTCTGGAAGTATGGTACTGGCAAAGTTTAATACCTTAGCTTCTCGGATTATGTAACAAACTTCTTTGGACCCTTTTTTAATAGAAGTTAATTTATGGTTCCAAGAAAACTGGCGAATTTTCCAGTTAATTAATAGATTGCTAAAATTAAGCTATGGCATTCCCAGAATAATATCATAACCTGATATATCGGCGATATCCAAAATAAAATGCTCTTGGTACCCTTAAATCCATATTAGAAGTTTTTTAATTTCTTTAAGGATTCGTCCGCTATCGTATTGGAAAAAACTTCCATTAACTGTCCGTAATTTGTAAGACTTTAACTTATACCTTTAAGAAATGTACTATTTTTCGGCCATTGCTGGCGAAATGAAGTTGCCTTTTGCTCCAAAGTTAATCATAGCTTTAAAAGTCTGGCTTTGGTACTAAATAAGAATTTCGATTTAGCTTCGTAATCCTTTTATTACCTTACATAAGGTCTTGGTTCGCAAAGTTCCTCGATGCCTTAATTTCGAAAGCTTTTGCCGTTTTTTAACTTCGTAATTTTGTTCGCTAAAAGGCGTCTTTATTCGCAGGCTTTCTTAACTACGTATTTGGTACATTTATCGTTCATACAAGTATACCACTTTCGTTAGCTAATCTAACATTTCACCTTAATAATTTTTACCTTTAACGTTTAAAAAGGCTTCCAATTCGAAGTCGAAATTTCTACAAAGCTTGCTCCCATATCCAAAAGTTTATATATCAAGCATAACATAAAAATATAACATAAGCAACCTTAAGCAATAGCTCTTCGGCTTTGATTCGATTCGGGATGCAAATAACAAAATCGAAAGTATTCGGGCTATCGGGAAATTTCGATACATCTATAGTCGTTATCAGGTTCTATAAAAGTTTCTTCGTCCCAACCGGGCCAATAATCGTTATTTTCCTTTGCTCGAAAATAAATTAGATAATCGTTATCGTTACAGGCCGAAAAATGGAAAAGTTCGTACCTATTAACAAAGTCCTATTTAAAGGCTTCTGTTTTAAAATATACCACCCGTTCTAAAAGTTCGCTGGATTTAAAGGTCTTTTGCCCGTAATTACTAAATTCTAGGCGCATCTAACTATATTCGTAATATATTTCGCATTTTTGCACATCTAAATAACATTCGCATCCTAGCCCTATAGCTAGCCTAAAAGTTGGTTATCCGGGATAATACTTGCAGGCTTTAGCTATTTGATTTTGGCAAATCGGATAACGCTCGTACTTTAGGTCGCCGTTTGGTTTATAGTAGGTCGTCGCGATGGTATATTCCTGCTGGAAAAAAGTAGAACTGATTTCCTTCTTTTCTTCGCTCCTACTATTTGTTTCTTGTTCGGCCACTTAGGCCTTTTTTTAAGGAATCCTTCCTTTTCTGGAATTCCTTTTGGCTAAAAAACGACATTCGTTTTTGTAATAACCTTTTTTGCCATAATTAAAGTATTTAACATTCGATTTATCCTTTTTAGGTTCCCTAAAAGTAATATTCGCTTCTTTTTGGGTCCTATCCTTATTTTTGCTTTTTTGGGACTTACTGCTAAAGCTTCGATCGTCTTTTTTTCTGTCGGATCTTTTTTTCTCCAAATACCTTTCAAAAGTACGTCGATCGGCAATAATAGTTTTGTTAATATAATCCTAAAAAGGGTTAATCTTAGGCACTTTGTACATCTTATCCTTAACTTATAATTTCAAGCCGTTATAAAAGGAATAAAATAATACGCTTTCTGGAAAATTAAAAACTAATGCAAAACGATTAAATTCAGTCGTATATTCGGCTATTAACTTGGTTTGCTGGAAAAGGTGCAACTGTTCGACCGTATGTTGTTTTCTATCGGAATCTCCAAATAAAGTTTGCATTTTTTCCTTAAAATGTTCATAATTGCCGAAAACATAATTAGTTAAGTCGGAAAATTGGTTAAGGTAATTCATAAAATAATCGTTTATAATAGGTTCGAACCATAAAAGAACTTTTCCGGCAAACAGTTAAAAAATAACTATTACCTTTTAATAATCCTCCGGCAGAAAATTTTTATAAAACTTAAGGTAAAATTTGGCTTAAACTAAAAATCCTTCTATATCCGTAATACCGTCGTAAGGTTTTGGGAAAGTTAGCTTATAGCCTTTAACCTTTGGCATTTTATAATAAGCAAAAAAGGAAACAGTATTTTCGCGGGATTAATTTGCGCCAAATAAAGGCAATATCGAAAATTTTTGCTGTCGAACGAGTCTAGCATTTTCTTTTTTTACCGCCTAAAGTTTAGTTATTAAGGTGCGCAGCTTGTTGTCAATCGTAAGTTCTTTTTCTTTACCTTTCGGGCTGTCGGATTCCTTTTTTCCCTTTTCCGGTTCGTTTTCCTGGACCTTAATAATTTCCTTAAAAGCCGGGGAAAATTATTACAGAAAAAAAAAAGGTCCTTTTTAAAACCAAGTAATAAAAGGGGCCATGTTGTCGATTAAAGAATTAAAAAAAGGACTTTTTTAATAAAAGGTAAAATATTTTAATCCAAATATTAATCCCTTACTGGCTAGTAATGGCGATCGGATATGCCGTCTGTTTTCTAAATACCGTTCTATAATATCGTCTTTACTAGGTTCAGAAAAGCTTATACCCAACTAGGCCTTAAACTATTCGTCGGCTATTAATTAAAAAGCTATCAAAATATAACGAACCTGTCGCACAACTACCTAAAAATATAATTAATATCCGAAAGAAATTCTTAATTTGCAGGTAACAATAAGGCGAAGAATAATTTAATAATTTGTTCGTTAAAAAGATTTACGGACTTTTCCCTTAATCGAAAAACGACGCCTTTAATTGAAAACTTAAATTAATAGCTAAGAAGCGGAACTAAATAGGTGCTATTTATAAGGAAACTTGGAAACTTTATATATCTTTTTCCTCCAGTATGTCCTCCATCTGGTCTTTGTAATATCTTTGTAATATCTTTAAGGTGTTTCTGTAGTATCTCTATAGTGTCTTTATGGGCTCCGCAGAAACCATTCTTGGCACCGAAGTTTACCCGACCCGAGGTTATTCCCCTTTTGGTCTCCCGCAAACAACGGAAGATCTCAATCCGTAACAAGGCGCTGGGCGTTCGTAAAGTTTTTCGCGGGTTCCCAGGTGTTTTCGCAATTTGGGTAATTTTTTTATTTAACTAGGTACTGGGTAAGTCCCTTTTCTTTGCGTATATCCAGTATTTCTTTTACCTCGTAAACTGGTACGTTTTCTAGGATTTCTTTGTTTTATCCCGTATTAACTTTAATTATATCTGCTGCTGACTTTAATAAGGAAATATGAAAAATTGGATAAAGCTTAACCTTCGGCGATAGCTTCAATTTATAGTTATTTTCTAAGATTTTTTTAACGATTTTATATGGGCCGATATATTTAAAATCGAGTTTTTTGTTTGGCCTTTTAGTTTGAATGTTTTTTGTAGCTAAGTAAACCATTTCCCTTTCGGAAAAAGTTAGTTTTTTAACCTTTTTTGGTTGTAGTATTTGCTTATCTGGTTGCGTACAAAATTAAGCTTTGATTTTATTTCTGCGTACAGCTGCTTTAACTGTTCTAAAGTAAAAATTGCCTTAACGTTAACTGGTCCATCTTTATGTGAATTTCGGTAGATTTTAGGTATGAAACCAAAGTTGGTAGTTGCTGGCGTTGTTTTAATGCTTTCGTAATAACTAATATTCTAAGTTAGTTATGCAACTAATAACTTTTTAATTTAGTTATTTTGTTCGTAATTAATATAGCATCGTAGATACGTTTTTAACGTTTGGTTAATTTTTTTTTATCTGTCCGTTTGTTTAAGGTTTAAATGCGTTGGATAATTTGTAATTTAATCCAAGGTAAGTTATAAGTTTTTGTTAAAATTTCGAAGTAAAAGTGGTACTTTTGTCCGAAATAATTTCCGTTAGAAGTTCGTAAGTACTTAAAATATGTTTAAGGAAAATATATGCAAGTTGCTTTATATCGGTATCCTTATTATAAGGTAGGAAATAAGAAAATTTCGTAAATCGATCGACGATTACGAAAATACTGTCGTAATGTATTTTTATAGCTGGATCTTTTAATAAAGGAAGTTTGGTAATAAAGTTAAATGTAATCGAATTTTATGATCGCTCGGCGACTAGTAAGGGTTGTAATTTTCCGTAGGGCTTATATCGTTATGCTTTTATTTTAACGCATATATCGTATTGTCGCATAACTTTCTGGATTATAGTTTTTATTTTAGGAAAGTAATATATCCGTTGTAAGCGTTTTAGGGTTTTGTAAATCCCTGGGTATTTATGTACCAGGTGTTCGTATATATCCCGTATTAAATTTTTTTGTAAGTTTTCGGGTATTTCTATTTTATTTGTTTAGTGCTTTATTAGTTAATTGGTATTGTATTGTTAGATGCGTTGATGTATATCGGCTGGTATTGTTTGTATTGCAGTAATTCGTCGCTGTTTTAGGTATTTTTCGGGTGTAATATCGAAGATTGTTTGCTGTACCTTGATTTGAGGTTTTTTTAGGTTAGGTCGTTTATTCAATGCGTTTGCTTTGTTATTTTTTGATTTTTTTCGATAGATAATAACGTAATCGAATTTAAAAAAGCTTTTTGCGCAACGTAATTATTTTCCGACAAGTTTTCGTGTCGTAAAGAAGTGTATAATGTTTTTATGATCCGTATATACCTTAATTTAGTGCATGTTGCTTTTGAAATAATGTTTAAATTTTTTGAAGGCGTTAACGATAGTTAGGAACTTTTTATCGTAAATAGGGTAATGTAATTTTGTTTTATGTAGCTTATAAAAATAAAACGTAATCGGGTAAAGTTTTTTTTAATTGTTTCGATATTTAATTACAGCTTTTAAGGTATAGTCCGAAGTATCGGTTTTTAGCTTAACTGGTTGCTTTAGGTCGTATATGATCAGTATTAGTGTACTGGTAAGGGCGTTTTTAATTTGCTGGAAAGCTGTTTTTCTTTTGGGAATTTATTTAAATGGTTTATTTTTTTTTGGTAAATTCGGTTAATGGCATAACTATTTTGTTAAAATTACGTATAAATCGTCGGTAATAATTAGCGAATTTAAGGAATACTTATACCTTTTTAACGTTAATAGGTTGTGCTTAATTTTTAACTGTTAATAGCTTTTTGGGGTTTATGCGAATTTCTTCTGGTATAATAATATGTTTAAGGAATTTAACTTTTTGCTTGTAAAAATAGCTTTTTTCGGTATTAACTAAAATTTTGGCGTTTTGTAACGTTTGTAGCATTTGATAAATATGTTTTTCGTGCTTTTTTTCCGTTTTTAAGTAAATAAGAATGTCGTCGAGGTAGTAAATAACTAAAATATCCAGGTATTCTTTTAATACATGGTTTATCATTCGTTAGAAGGTCGTTGGTACGTTAATTAATCCCATAAGGGTAATTAGGTATTCGTATAAGCTATATTTTGTTTTGAAGGTTGTTTTTTATTCGTATTTTTTCTTGATCCGAATTATATTATAGCTATTTCGAAAATTGATAGCTATGAACCATTTTGCTTTTTGTAAGCGATCTTTTATTTTAGTGATTAGTAGTAACGGCGTTTTTCCTTTAACGGTGATATCGTTAAGTTGTCGATAATTTACTACTAGTCGAAGTTTTCCCTTTTTTTTCGGTACGAAGAATATAAGGTATCCGGCTGGTAATTTGGAACGTTAAATCCATTTTTTTCGAAACCTGTTTTCGAGGTAATCGCGGAGTACGTATAATTCTGCATGGTTCAGGTTGTATATCGGATAAAAGGCGGTATTTCTGCCATTTTTAAGAATTATTTCGTAGTTTTATTCGTTATACTTTGGTAATTTGGTATTAAGTTCTTTACTAAATAACTTGTCGTACTTATGGTATTATGGAAGTATCTTAGTTATTTATTTTGGTAGCTTTTCGGGCGGTCGTTTTAAATCGTTATTTATTTACTTAAATTTTGTTTTAAGGTTAGTAATAATACGTCGTATTTTTCGATTATGCCCTTTTTTTTTAATATGCCGTATGTTTTTAAGTAGTAAGGTTTTTGCTGTTTCCTTATGCCTGTATTTATTTACCTTATCGATCGAATGTTAAGATCTTGCGTCGTTTAGCTTATCGTTGGAAAATAAATTATAATTTATTTTGCGAATTTTCCAATTAATGGCCGAGTTGTACTGTTTTAATTATAGCAAACCTAGGATTAAATCGAAGTTCTTTATGGTAATAACGTCGAAATTAATAATTTTTTTTTTCGATAAAGGTTTTAAGGTAATTAATTTTATATCGGACCTATCCGTCGTCGTAGTTGAATATTTAACTTTCGGCGTTATCGACTTCGTAAAAACGTTTTTTATCTTTTTATGGTAGCTGTAATTTGTTAATTACTTTTAAGGTAATATAATTCCCTTTTATTGTGCCGCAATTTATAAATGCGGTATATCGCTTGTTTTTAATTCGTACTTATACCGTTATAGGTTTTTTTCGTATTGTTTTTATTGCGTTTATAGCTTTCCTAAGGTGTTGTTGTTCATTTTTATTTCTGCCAGCCTAGGGCCCTATTATAGGAGGCTTGGGTTTTTTGGGTTATTTTTGAATTGCTGAATTCTTTTTTTAAGTTTTTTGTTTTCGTTTTGGATTTATTTTAACTGCTGCTTTTGTCGGCGTAGCATTTTTGTCAAGTATTTTACTTGGTTCTGGAACGTTTTTCTGGTGATATATTCTAGCTTTGGAATTTTCCAGCTTTGATTCGAAAAGGAGCGAATTTCCTCTTGTATAGCTGATCCTTTTTTTAGGTTTTCCGTAAAGGCTAGTTGAATTCGTAGACCGGTAATTATTTTCTGGTAGTACTTTTTTATTGTTTTTTGGATCAGTTTTTCTTACGTCTGGTAATCGCATTATTTGTAATAGCATTAAGGTTTATATATAAGGCAATGTTTGCTTTCTGGCCAGCTTTTGGTTGCTGCCAGCTCGACAATCTTTTTTATCGTTACGGCTTTTCGTATATGGCAATACCACTTCTGGTCCTTAGGATTACTTTCAGTTCGATTTTTGAAATCGAAGCCTTGTCGCTATATACGCATAATTCGTCGTGCGATATATTTTTTTTCGTCCTCGTATATTTCGTACTGCGGTCGTCGACAGCTAACCGCATAGAGCTTTCCGTGCCGATTGGGTTTTCCTGGGTACAGATTTTTGTTCTATTTTCGGTATTCCTTTAGCTATGCGTTAAGCACTAACTGGTTGTTTTTCTGTTGCCGTTTCTGCTGTACACGGGTAGGTAGCTTGTTATCGCTTAGCTTTTTTTATCCTTCGTATTTCTATAGCTATTAAGTAACAGTAGGTCCAGTAAATCTAACTTTTTTAGCTTTTTTGGTTCCTGCTTAGGTTAGCTTTTTTGCTTTTTTTATTCCCTATCGCACCTTTAGTAAAGGGTTGTCGTTATTTCTGGCGCGAATTATGTTAATCGTTTTTCGGTTGCTAGGTATCTTTTTTTACTGGTTTTTAAAGATTAGAGCTTAATGTACATTTTTCCTGGGGCTTTTGTATTTTCGTGCAATATATCCGGGCTTACCGCAGTTATAACAGGTAACGGACTTTTTTTTCGACTAAATGGTCCTTAGTTTTATAAGCCCTGGTTAAGTTCTATAGGAGGTAAAAGGCGTAAAACGCCTTCGATTTTAGTTAGCTTTTTGGAATTTGGACCGTAGGGCGAACTGTTTACGTCGTTCTTATCGTCGTTTAAACTATCGATTGTCGATCTTTACGGCTTTAGCGATATATTTATCAAGTACGCTAAGTCGTTCGATTTTGAGAATTTCGTTTTTAATATTATCTTTTAGCCTTTTGTAGAAAACGTCGATCAAGGTATCGTTTTTATCGTCGACCCATCCTGCTTTGGATATAAGATTCCTGAACTCGACGGCGTATTTAGAAACTGGTTTTTTTTATTTAAGCTGTAAAAGGTTTTATGCAGCTTTTCGTTTCGCGTCCGGGTTATCGAAATTGTCCTTAAGCTTTTGTTCGAAGTTAACGTAACTTTCGAAAATTTTTTTAATAGCCGTTTCCTAATCGTTTTCCGCATTTTCCAAGTAGTTTCGTAACGTAGGCTTAAACTAATTTAAAACGTTCCTTTTTAGGAATCCTACCATAATAAGAATTTTGTCGGCGTTACCTTCGATCCTTTCCAGTCGTAAATATACTTTGGTCTAAATTAGAAAGCCTTAAACCCTTTCTGTACCATCGTAAAATTCGGGTTTCTTAACCTTAAATTTTAAAGTAACGGCTGCTAACACCAAATCGACTGGGGCAGCGGTAACCTGGGCAGCGAGCTGCTGGACATATACCTTAAGCTGCTGGACGCGTTCTTGCACCTGCTGGGCTAGGGTAAGGACGGTAGCTTCGGCGCTGGTCGGCATCTTGACAGTATTAAATATTGCTTAAAGTTTAACGGTACTACTGAACAAAAGCTTGCAACGTATAACGGCTATAAGCTTAACCAACTATTAAACTTAATCGTACGGTTTATGTTAACAGTAGTATCGTAAAAATCTAAGCAATAAGGCGATAATTACGTTTGGTAATAGCAGATATAAATCTGGATAACCAAGTTGTAATTACAAACTGGTGCTATTTAAATTATGGGAAATAATAAGCGTATATATCTTAAAAGGGATCCCCTTGGATCCGAAAATCCATTCGGATCCATACCATATTAATCCGTTTGGATCCGTAAATCCATTCGGATCCATATCACGTGACCTAAGGTTTTACATCGGAGGTAATCCACACAACCTCCGACTGTCTGCTAATAGGCCAAGCTTGTTTGGTCATAACATTTAAATAAAACAAATATCCGAATTAATACCGCTAAAAGTGTATAGCATATGTAGAAATTAAATTATTTAGGATTTACCTTTATCTCTGGTTAAATTTAAATTTAGTACTTTAAAATAAAAGTAATTAAGAATTGGCCCATTTTTAATAAAGTAATCGTTATAAATATCCGACAGATTTTAGGATTTACGGGTTACGTACGTAACTTGATTAAGGAATATGGAAATATTGTTAAAATATTAACGAAATTTATTATTAAGAAATACGTTGGAAAAGAATTCGAACTTTCAGAAAAAGTTAAAAAAGCTTTTTAGTTACTTAAAAACGAGATTATTAAAGTGCTAATAATAAGATTGCCTAACGCCGATGGAAAAAAACACTTAAAAATAAACGCCTTAAATTATACCTTAAGCGAAGTTCTGGAATAATAAGAAAATAATAGGAAGTAGTATTTAATTTTAAAAACCTTGGTTCGTTTAAGATCGATAAAGTTATTTCCAGAATTAATTACCGATTATCGTTACTTAAAACGATAAGAATATACTTTGTTTTTCATTGATTTTTTATTTAAACTCGTATTTAAAAACATTTTATTGGAAATCAGTTTGGAAATCGAAAAAGACGACGATAAGTACGAAGTTGAATAAATATAAAACTAGGGTAATTAAAAATAAGGTCCAATATTTGATTAAATAGAAGAATTATTTATACGAAAAAAATACCTGGGAACTTTTTAAGCATCTGACGAACGCGAAGGATTTGGTTGAAACGTTTTACCGTTAAAATCCTGACCGACCGACTTTAATACGGCTAAGGTCGTAGGCGATAACGGCCCGGTATCTAGGTTTAGTCCTGGGCCGTTTTAATCGAAAAAAATAAAGGTTTCCGCCGTGGCGTTTGTTTTTAAAGTAAGTTGCGTTTGTTTTGTTTTTATACGACGCTATTTTATTTTTTCCCTTTTCTTATTTAATTTTTCTTATTTTTTTAATTCGTTTGCGGAACGAAGCCCGCGGCGAATTATTTTTATATCTCGACGTTGTAGGAAGTCTTGTTGACGGCTTAATTTGATTAACTTAGCTATGGCTTTTGTTTGTAGTTGTTGCAGGTTTAATAGTATTTCTTCGGCAGCCCGTTACTTACGATTAATCCGCGCCTTTTCGGACCGGATATTTTGTAACGATTCCAGAGAAATGTTAATAGCCTTACAAGGCATATTGGCTTCGTAATAATGTTAGTATTTTTTTCGCCCTTTAACTATTTTATATTTTAGTTTTAAATTTTCGCAACGTTCATAGGGCATAATTAGGTATCCGAAATCTGAAATGGAAAAAACCAAGTTTTTTCGACTTTCGGTAAAGGATTTAGCGCGTTTTCGTAGTAAATCTGCTATGACGGTGAATTAAGAATTATAGGTTAAAAGAGACGAAAAACGGGTAGGACGTATTTATTTTATCTTTAAGGATAAAAATTTCGAACGGAGGGGAATGGTGTTACGGATTGAGATTTTCCGTTGTTTGCGGAAAACTAAAAGGGGGAATAACCTCGGGTCGGGTAAATTTCGGTGCCAAGAATGGTTTCTACGGAGCCTATAGAGATACCATAAAGATATTACAGAGATACCATAAAGACATTATAAAGATACTACAAAAATTAAACGGAGGTTATATTAAAGAGAAAGGATATATAAGATTTCCATGTTTCTTTTTAAATAACACTTATTTAGTTTCGCTTTTTAGTTATTAATTTAAGTCTTTAATTAAAGGTAACGTTCTGCGATTGAAGGAAGAGTTTGCAAATCTCTTTAACGAATAGACTATTAAATCATTTTTCGCCCTATTGTTACCTACAAATCAAGAACCCTTTTCGAATATTGATTATACTTCCAGGTGGTTGTATGACAGGTTCGTTACAATATTATACACTTTTAGCTAAGTTAATTCGGATATATACTTTATTTAAAGCTTTAAAAACTTAGAAAATATACTTTTTAAATTTTTTTAGCGTTGCGGAATAAATAAGGATATCGTTAAAATAAATAAAAATATATTTATCTAGCAACTTTTTAAGTATAATTATAATTAGGCGTTAGAAACTGGCGGAAGCGTTAATAAGTTTTAAAGGTATTATTCGGTATTTATAATGTCCGTATATTGTTCGAAAAGCAGTTTTCCATTTTTTTCCTTTTGCTATTTTAATACGATAATACCCGTTTGGAATGTTTAAGGCGGTAAATTATTTGATTTTGTTTACGTTTTTCCTTAAGGTATTTATTAAAGTTAAGAGATAGCCGTTTTTAATAGTAATATCGTTTAGCTGCCGGTAATCGACTACGCGTCGATTAACCGGATTTTTATCTTTATCGATTTTTTGCTTGCCGTTTTTAATTTTGGGTACCATAAGTACAGGGTATCTTACGGGAAATTCAGATGGCTAAATATAACCTTTCTTTAAGTCCAACTAGATGCTTTTCCATAAAGCTTTTACCTTTTCTGGATTTATGTAATAAATTTTGTAAAACTTGGAGTAATATTCTTTTTTAATAGGTATGCGATAGTCCTATTATCTGTATAAAAGCAGTTCGTAGTTTTTTTTATCCTTAAAAAGTCGTTCGAATTGCTAATACTTTAAAGGTATAGTACTGGCAAAATCTAATATCTTGGCTTTTCGGATTATATAGCAGACTTTTTTGGACCTTTTCTTAAAAGGAATTGATTCGTAATTTTAAGAAAGCTGGCGAGTTTTCCAGTTAATTAACGGATTATTAGAATTAAGCTACGGAATTTCCAAGATAATATCATAACCTGAAATGTCTACGATATCCAACGTAAAATGCTTTTAATACCCTTAAATTTATACTAAAAGTGTTTTGTTTTTTTTTTATAAAATTTCGTCTATTATCGTATTAAGAAAGATTTCCATCAACTGTATATAATTTATAAAACTTTAATTTGTACCTCCAAAAAAATGTAATATTTTTCGGTTACCGTTGTCGAAATAAAGTTACTTTTTGCTCCAAAATTAAGTATAGCTTTAAAAGTTTGGCCTTAATATTAAATAAGATTTTTAATTTAGTTTCGTAATCTTCTTCTTGCTTTACATAAGGTTTTAGTTCGTATAACTCCTCGATATGTTAATTTAAAAACCTTTGCCCTTTTTTGACTTCGTAATTCTGTTTATTAGGAAACGTTTTTATTCGCGGGCTTTCTTAACTGCGTATTGGGTACATTTATTGTTTATGCAAATATACCATTTTCGTTAACCAATTTGGCATTTTAGTTTAATAATTTTTACTTTTAACGTTTAGAAAAGTTTCCGATTTAAAGTTAAGATTTTTATAAGGTTTACTTTTATATCCAGAAATTTATTAATCAAATATAGTATAACGGTATAATATAAGCAACCCTAAATAATAACTTTTCGGCTTTGATCCGATTCGGGATATAAATAACAAGATCGAAGGTATTCGGGCTATCGGGGAATTTCGGTATATCTACAATCGTTATTAGGCTTTATAAGGATTTCATTATCTTAACCGGGCCAATAATCGTTATCGTTGCAGGCCGAAAAATAAAAAAGTCCGTACTTATTAATAAAATCCTGTTTAAGGGCTTCGGTTTTAAGGTATACCGCTCGTTTTAAAGGCTCGCTGGACTTAAAAGGTTTTCTGCCCGTAATTATTAAATTTTAAGCGTATCTGGCCATATTTGTGGTATATTTCGCACTTTTGTACATCCAAATAATATTCGTATTCTAGCTTTATAGTTACCTTAAAAGCTGGTTATCCGGGATGATATTTACAAGCTTTAGCTGTTTAATTTTAGCAAATCGGATAACGCTCGTATTTTGGATCGCCGTTTAGTTTATAGTAAATCGTCGCAATAGTATATTCCTGCTAGAAAAAAATAGAATTAATTTCTTTCTTTTTTTCTCTTTTACTCTCTGTTTTTTATTCGGCCGTTGGGACCTTTTTTTTTTTTTTTTTGAAAAATCCTTCCTTTCCTAAAGTTCTTTTGGCTAAGGAACGATATTTGTTTTTGTAATAATCTTTTTTGCCATAGTTAAAGCATTTAATATTTAATTTATCCTTTTTAAGCTTCCTTAAAGTAATATTTGTTTTTTTCTAAATCCTGTCTTTATTTTTTCCTTTTTGGGAACTTATTATTAAAGCATAGATCGTCCCTTTTTTTATTCAACCCTTTTTTCTCCAGGTACTTGTTAAAGGTACGTTTATCGGCAATAATAACCTTGTTAATATAATTTTGGAAAGGCTTTATCTTAAGTACTTTATATATTTCGTCCTTAACCTGTAACTTTAGGCCATCGTAATAAGCGTAAAACAAAACGCTTTCCGGAAGGTAAAAGGTTGTTACAAGGAGATTAAATTCCGTTATGTACTTAGCCATTAATTTCGTTTGCTAAAAAAATGCAGCTTTTTAACGGCATTTTGTTATTTATCTAGGTTTTTAAATAAAGCTTACATTCTTTACTTTAAGTATTCGTAATTATTAAAGATATAATTAATAAGGTCGGATAATTCGTTAAGGTAATTTTCGAAGTAATCCTTTATAATTAGCTAAAACTATTAAAACCCCTTTTCTGTAAGCAGCTAAAAAATGGCCAACATCTTTTAATAGTCCTCCGTTAACGAATTTTCGAAAAACTTGAAGTAAAGTTTGGCCTAAACTAAAAATCTTTTTATATTTGTAGTACCGTCGTAAGGTTTTAGAAGGGTTAACTTATAACCTTTAATTTTTAGCATTCTATAATAAGTAAGGGGTGGAATAATGTTTTTGCGGGATTAATTCGCGCTACATAAAGGTAATGTCGAAAATCTTTACTATCGAGCAAGTTTAGCATTTTTCGTTCTTACCGCCTAAAATTTTATTATTAAGGTACGCAGCTTGTCGTTAATCGTAAGTTCTTTTTTTTTTTTTTTCTTTTTGCTTTTCGGGTTGTTGGAATTTCTTTTTTCCGGTTCGTTTTCCTGGACCTTAATAGTTTCCTTAAGAACTGGGAAGAGTTATTATAGGAAAGAAAAAGGTCCTTCTTAAACCCGAATAGTAAAAGAGGTTATATTATCGATTAAAGAAAGGACTTCTTTAATAATGGGTAGGATGTTTTAATCCAGATATTAATCGCTTGCTAATAAAGGTAATCGGCTATATCGTTTGTTTTTTAAACGCCGTTTTATAATATCGTTTTTATTAGGTTTTAAAAAGCTTATGCTTAACTAGGCCTTAAACCATTCGTCGGCTATTAATTAAGGAGCTATCAAAATGTTACGAACCTGTCGTATAACTACCTGGAAGTATAATTATTCTCCGAAAGGGGTTTTTGATTTGCAGGTAAGAATAAAACAAAGAATAATTTAGTAGTTTATTTATTAAAGAGATTTGCGGATTTTTCCCTTAATCGAAAAACGTTACCTTTAATTAAAACTTAAATTGATAGCTAAGGAACGAAACTAAGTAGGTGCTATTTATAGAAGAAATTTATTCGTTATATATTTTTCTGTTTTTTATAGGTATGTCGTAGATCTGCTGGATTTATGTAATCTGGTCCAGATTTATCAGATCCTCCAGATCACATTAAAATGCCAAGACACCTGCTTCCGGAGTTTAACCGTAGGGTGCCCTCGCCCAGACCGGGAGAGCAGGTCCTGATTCGTAACAGTAATTAAGGATTGCAATATTTGCAACAAGGTAAAAGCACCCCGACATAAGCTCTATAAGCTTTTACAGCCTATAAATATTCCAAAAAGGCTTAAAATATTATTACTTGGGATTTCATTACCGGTTTACCTTTATCAAAAAACCCCGTTACTGAAATTTAATATGATGGAATATAGGTAATCGTTAACAGACTTACCAAATATAAGTATTTTTTACCTTTTAAAGGAAATGCAACGGCAAAATAACTGGCTTATGCCTTTATCCGATATTACTTCGACAAACATGGGATATTAGAAAAAAAATTTTAAACAGAAATAGACTTTTTATATTAAAATTTGGTACCAGCTTTTTCAAGCAGATAAGCGCTAAGCTTAAATTTTCTACAATATACCACTTACAAACAAATAAATAAACGGAACGTTTAAATCAAACATTAAAGCAGTATTTAAAAAATTATATTAACTACTAGCATTACAATTAAGTTAAACTTTTTCTATTGGCCTAAATAGCCTATAATATATCTATTAATAAAAACATAAATGTTTGTTTTTATACAGCAGTATATAGTTACCAAATAAAGATTTAACGGTCAAAACAGCTATTAAACGAAGTTCTAAAATTAACCGCGAAAATATTTCCAGCAAAAATAATAATAATTAAAATGTAAAGAATATAATCCGCTTACAAAATAAATTAAGATTTCTTTAATAAAGGATAACCCAGTATTAAAATAAGAAAAAAATTAAGGGATTAATTTTGCTGAAAAAAAATAAAGTTTACTTGTTACGCTAAAAACAAAACGCGATTTCGAACATTTTTTAAATCAGAATGAAAAGACATAGTAATAAGCTCGATTTTAAGAAATTTGATCCGTTTAAAATCGATAAAGTCATTTCTAAAACTAACTACCGACTGTTATTACTCAAAACGATAAAAATATACCCTATTTTCTATATCTCTTTGCTTAAACCAGTACCCAAAAACGCCCCGCTGGAAACCAGTCTAGAAATCGAAAAAAACGACGATAAGTACGAAGTTAAACGAATACTAAACTTTAAGGTAATTAAAAACAAGGTCCAGTATTTGATTAAATAAAAGGACTACTTATACGACAAAAATATTTAGAAATCCTTTAAGTACTTAACGAACGCGAAGGACCTGGTTAAAACGTTTCACCGCCAAAATCCTAACCGACCGTTTCTAACGCGGCCAAAATCGCAGGGAATAACGGCCCAACACCTAAATCCAGCGCCCGGGGTTCCAACCGAAAAAAAGCGATACCTCCGTTATGGCATTGATTTCGAAAGCAAACCGAGCTTGTTCTGCTTTTATGCGGCGTTACTCTTCTTCTGCTTTTTCTTTTTTTTTTTAATTAATCCAATTCTAAACCTTTTTTTAACATTTTTAAAGCTCTTTTCTTAAAAAGGGTTTGTTAAAAACGTAAACGCTTCAATCTTCATAAATTCCCTCGTTTTCTTTCCGCCGCCTCCTAGTAAACCAAAAATTTATCTTCAAAGTTTCGTTACTTTTTTTCTAAACGAAACCATACTTCGTCCATCTTTTTCAACGAATTCATGATTAAAACGTTACAAAAAGAACGCTGGCGACGAATACAGCAGTTGCAACTTAAAAATTCGATTGCAAAGAAACAGCCGGTTTCTTTAAAACGGATACAGTTAAAACATGGAAAACCTTCTATACCAAAGCTTTTAATTAAATCGGCACGGGTATCCTTGGAATCTCGCTAACCCAGACGGAAATTTCTTTTCTGTTTTTACGCCCGATCTGGCATATCGAAAGATTAGCAAGAAAGGTTCCAAAAAGTTAAATTCCGCCCGGAAAGTTTCTTACTGTTTTATCTTTCGAATAAAGATCTTGGAAAAAGGGAAATAATGTTACGAATTAGGACCTACTTTTTCTATCTAGGCGAAAACACCCTACGGTTAAACTCCGGACGTAGGTATCTTGGCATTTTAATATAATCTGAAAAATCCAATAGATTTAGACCAGATTACATAAATTTAGCCGATCTACGATACACTTATAAAAAACAGAAAAATATATAACGGATAAGTTTTTCCTGTAAACAGCACCTACTTATTTTCGCTCCTTAGCTATCAATCTAAATCTTCGATCAAAGGTAACGTTCTTCGATTAAGGGAAAAATCCGCAAATCTCTTTAACGAACAAACTACTGAATTATTCTTCGCTCTATTGTTACCTGCAAATCAAAAACCTCTTTCGGATACTGATTGCACTTCCAGGTGGTTGTGCGACAGGTTCGTTACAATTACCCGTATACTTTCTAGAAGGTCGTCGGAATTTTCGGCTTTTGCCGTCTTATATCGGTTTAAAAAGGCCGCAAACCTTTTTCCTAATTACTACTATAACTTTTTTAACTGGGATTAGGTTATAAACTTACGGGCTCTTTCGTTTCCGATGTTACTTTTTAGCTAGGTTTCGAACTTTTACTACGGTAACGTTGTAAAGTCGTTATCTTTTTCTAGTATTAAAAATTTTAACTACCGTTTAGCGTATTAGTTTTCGAAGTAAGTATTAACGTATATTACTTTCGTAATATCCGAGGCGAAATCCTTTATTAACAGCGTAAAGTAAGCTTTTAGGTTAATAAAGAACTTCGCTAGTTTAGTTCGAGAAAGCCCCTTATACCGTAGGGTGGGTAACGATACCCTAAAATAACCCTTACTACGGTTCCGCTTTTCGAGTTTATCGTAATTTGCTACGTCAGCTTTATTTAACTTAAAATGTAACGTTTTTCCTTTTTCTAAAGTTACCAAATATTATCGTTTCTTTCGTAACCTTTGGTACTCCCTTTTCTTTTAAATTCTGTAATCCAGTTCCTTTTTTAACAGTAACGTAATAGCTTTAGGAACCTGGTCCAAAACCGACGGCTCGGGAGGCGTTTTTATCCCTATAATCTAGGATTTTTCGAATTGGTTAATTATCGCCTGCAAGGATACCGCCTTGCTTTTTCTGCCTGCTATTGCTCGTCGCGCCGGTAAGTTTGTCGTATTAATAAGTAAGTCGCTATTAATTATCTTTTATCTAACGGTCCGTACGGGTAAGTAAAGGCGTTAACATGTTAAAAAAAAGGGGTAAAGTATAAAATGAGAGGCAGAAAAAGCAGCTTAGCTAGTAGTTCGTAATATAGGTAGTAGAATAGATAATTATTAGTGCCTACTTTTCCCTAACTACTCGGGGCGAAACCTCTCTTTATATACAAAAAACGGGACCCTTACCGGTGGGGCGCTGGGCCCTAGAAAAGGGGTTATACCTTGGCACCCGACACTATAGCAGTGTTGTTGCCTTATAGCAAGAAGGAGCTGTTGTTCCTATTTCCTCTATTATTTTCTTCCGTCGTTTTTTCCTTTATACCAAGACCTAAACCACCTTAAATATCGAGTTATTGGTTTTTCAACAAAGCTTATATGGTCTAGCGGTATGACATCATGTATAACTCCTGAAAACGTAGGTTCGAATCTTATCTTGCTATTTACCCTTTTGTTTTTCCTTTTTGGGCAATACTTAGAATCGTGAGAGCTTCAGCTGTTAGTTTCTAATAGCTAAGGGTGAGTATCAGACCCAGCTGAAAAGGATCAAACAACTGTATTTTGGATTAGTTTTATCTGCTACTTAGGTGAAACCTGTTTATGTATTTCCGGTATCACTTTCTTTCAGTTATAGCTGTTTCTGCGTGTACTTAAGGAGGGTTCGTTAACTTCTGCTTCTAGCTAGGACCTCTTAGAGGTCAACCAGACAATTCACTTCATTCTTCAGTTATATGCTTCAGTGTGTGATGTCAGGGTCTCATATCCTGCGACCGATGAGTCTGTTCAATTGAGTGATCCCCTCGAGGAATTATTCGATTGGTCCTGACCTGGTATTTGCAGCGTCAACTGCGTAGAGGCGAAGGCGATCGAGCTGATGATGCCTTTAAAGTGGTCATCTGCAATAGAAGCCGTTTTGAGTGCGACCGACACTGGATGGGGTCATGATCCTCCTCCGTCTTCCGCCTTTTTCGTGTCTTACGATGCCTGGCGATATTGAACTTGCCTGAGGACCGGCCGTGAGTATCCAATGAACAATCGAGAAACCTGATATTGTTTCTGTCACAGAAAAGGGCCCTTCTATAGAGCCCATTAGATCTTCAGGGATCATTCGGAACAACGTTGATCCTCTCCGGAGCCCTATATCACTGGATCACCCACAACTAGTGGGATCACCGAGTTTCTAGCTTTCTAGATATCAGACAATATCAATATATCCTCAAGAGCTGTGCATCTGCTCCCTAGTAAGAGTGACAATTTCATCTTAGGACCACTTGAATAATAGATGCTACGGACCCATCCAGAGGAGCCTTCCCCCATAACCCTCAGACCCGAGTTTGCACTGTAGGAGCCGCTCTCGCTGCTGAACCCGAATTCCAAAATCCTCTGCCTGCCCACTTTCGTCCCCCCAACCGAGAATTCTCCTCTCTATCCTACAAGGTACTCAATATTTCCATGTCTCGCCCGTTCAGCTCGGCGTCTACAGTTATGAGGCCGGATTCAGCGCCCGGCATTCTAAGGGCCTGAACGACAAACTTCTTAACGGCTTATTGGCAACGTGTACATCAGTACACATAATAAAACTGGGGACTTACAATGTATCACTCGTATCTACTCCAGAGTCCTAACCCTAAGGCAGTCACCGCCCTTGGGCAGCGGAGGTATAACGGGTATCACCAAATTCGGTATGATCCTGAAGCCATCGCAACAGCAGGAAGAACTAAGGCTTCGTTATACGGAAAAGATCTTTAAATTTCCGATTTAACCTATTCAAGATCATCTATGCAAGCCTTCGTAATTTTTCAGGGCCCCCCCGATTATAAACTTTTTGCTCCGCCGTACGTAAATATCACCGATCCTTCTTTCTCTTTATTCTAACCTTTCGCAACATACGTAACGTCCATATAAGAGCGAAAGTAATTGCCGTATACCGAATCTGTGCTTAAATCGGAAGTTCCTCCATATTCCACGCTTTAAAACGATGAACAGGGCTTCAAATTAATGGATTTATTACCCTAAAGCTTCAGAAAGCGAAGGTGCCGCCTCCTAAGCGACTATTGCTAACAGTCGCTTAGGAGGCGTCACTTTCGTTAATTTCTGCCGCTGATCTTAGCCATTCTAGGGTCTCCGATAACTCCGAACGAAAAGATACATTGCGTTGGGTGTGCTTGACTGTGATCGACACCCTTACAAAAACTAAGCTAAAATGGGCTAGATTCCGTATTTAGCGTCTTGGCGAGGTATTTCGTACCCAGAATGCGGTGCCAATAAGCCATTAAGCCACTAATTTGTTGCCCCGAAGCCCGTTGTCGATCAGGCCCTTATAGACGGGAATACCTAAAAGTACCAATTACCGAGAGTTACACCCTTTTATGTTACATAATGTCGGTTAAAATTCGAAAAGTCCGAACATTCGGATAAAAATTTTATATTATCCGCTTGGTATTCTTTCCACTGTGTCGTCGTATGCAGTGCGGTCACTCTGATTATATAATGCGCGGGAGTTGGTGTCCTCGACCTGACGGCCAGGCTTTAACGGTGATGACGTTACCAGCATGGCCTAGGTGGTTGGCTCCTTTGGGAGGCACGCCGCTAAGGAGGGAGGAACTTGGTCCACATTGCAGGAAGGGGGCGGCGGATGCGGTCCTAAACGTGGGAACACGAAGTAAAGGAGATCATATCACAGGATGCCCGGTGCTCAATGCGATGATTCTCACTTCACCCGAAGTCTTTGTTGTTGTAGGGCAATTTACGCCGGGCGTATTAAACTTCAGCAGAAGTTATAGAAGTACAATACCTCTGCCTCGTCTGGCGCCAGCGCGAATCACCAGGCATTACTAAGCCTAAAATCAGGAAGCCGGAGGCGCCGGTCTATTTTCTCATTCCGAACGAACCAACGTTTGGCTATGCGGCAGATTTCACAGATAGCCACTTAAATAGGTGCAACATGGTCTCTGGGATCATCGCTCTCATGCGGCTGGCTGGAGTCGTGCCATTGTTGTGTATAACACCCCGATTGTGAGGCGTGAAAGCCATTTCTACAGAACTTTGGGGTATCGAAAGGGAAGTCGCCTTCCGGACAGTAGTCTCCGCCTTCATGCGACCAATATCCGGACGCTGGGTAACCTTTCGAAGCCTTTAGATCCATTGCAATTGAAAGTCTTCGGCTTTCATCCTTCGGCAAGTATTGACGCATCCCTTCCAGGTGTTGCAAGGGGAGAACGGCAGTCGGCTGTTGGGTCTCCGGAGTTAGCGCCATATAGCCGGTGTGATAAAGATCAGGATCTAGACTTTCGCTCTTGTACAACTAACCCTGGTTACTTTACTATTCCGGACAGTCCGCCACTAACCAGTGCTTAAACTGCTCTTGGATTCGCTCATCCACCTAATCAGACAGCGACGGCGCGCTTCAGTGCTGTCCAAAACATATCCTGGAAACCCGCGCTCGTGTTTGTGGTTTTATTTGATTACCATACCGCTCGCAGTGGTATTCTGAAATACCGTTGGTTTTCTCATGTTGACACCATTAGCAAGTGCCTTGCAAGGTTGAGTATCATGGAAAGGATGCTTGCAGGTACTACAACGGAAATTGTCAGCTGTGGCGGATTCTGCGTCAAATGTGATACCGGATGCTCTTTTTTCGTGTGCGTCGTGAATATAAGGTCCCTTGATCGGTGTCATAAAAGAAATTCAAAGAAAAAGGGCGGAAGGGGGGTCTATATGGTGAATAGGGGCAAGTTAAACGCCTCAACACCGGGCGGGGGAAGTGAGCAACTGATAAACGCAATGACTGCAACCTGACATCCCGTTTCAACCCAGCCAACATGTGCAGAGAGGAGAGAGGAGAAAACCCTTTGTTTCTGCACCGTTTTGCAACAAAGTCTTTTTGGATGCTGGACCTTCGATGGTATTAGACGGTTAGGGCATCATAACTTGTTTGTACGTTATTGAATGAAAAATCCTGTTCGAAAGTTGGAGGAACTTCTGTGTATTGATTTTAATCAGGTTCTTCGAAGTTTATCTTGGACTGGCACCTGTAAACGTGTAATACTTGATCATGGCACGTCTGATGGTGTAACGGTCCTGCATGTCACATCCCCTGCATCTCAAAAGCCCACGCGCGATATGGTAGGACACACTACTGGTAAAAATACCTTTGTCTAGTAATAAGCTCACCCTCTCTTCAACGAATTACTTCTCTTACGAATTGCTGAGCTTCATGATGATGACTGACTGATTGCCACCAGTCGAGCCTTCGCCCATATCAGCTCCTCTTGAACAGAACACCGAGTTTGGCAGAGCTACTAACTCTCTCCAGTCGTTGGTGTACGCACCTTAGGGTGCCTGGTTGTATGTTAAGACTTCATCTCTTGAGAACTCTTTACACAGCAGCGTGCTAGACCGTTTCTGCGCGGATTAAATCTTGCTACCCAACATTGGAATTACATGTGCACTACCGGATATGAAAATGATAACCATATTCTAACATCCGATGCCTAGTCTTTCCCTTGTCGTGCTAGAAATAGAGACCATTCCAACCTTACTGATGGCCACTTATTCATGTCCACTATTGTAAAGTAACCATCTTAATAGAGGGTAGCAGGGTGATAAAAGGTTAAGGCGAATTCTTAATTGCGGATATGTCTAGGGTATGACTTCATACCAAGGTAGATATCTCATTTAGACGACGCCTGGTCAGCAGTCAACGTGAACACTTTGGTCTGCCACAGGTTATCGCGTCTTGAAAAAGTAGGCTTCTACCAATAACTTTCTGCTAATGATAAAGTTGGGGTTGATAATTTCCAGTTCTGAGAGATAGCTCATAGGCGTTCAAAGCATACTGTCAATTCCGCCATATACTGAAACGGGGAAATTTATTACCGAGATACAGCCTTGTAGGTACCAGGCTGATAAATGTGAGTATTTAACTGTTTTGCCCAGGATCTAGTGAATAGCAGAGGTGAGCTAGGAAAAGAAAGAAAAATGGTGGGAAATTGAGCGAGCTTTTTATATTCACCCATCGCGGCGCTTAGACAGCCGACCCAGGGTGCTTGCGCAACATCAGATTACCCACCAGCAACACTCCCCGCTCAAAACTAACCAAAGATTTAAATCGAGCCAGTGCTCAGACGGTTGTGTCTTCGAGTCTATAAATATATCGTTTGTCTAATGCATGCGATTCCTTCAATTGTTCTAGTCGCTACCTACTACAATTGGATAGTTCACACCATGTCCTTCTATCTATGGCCGATTCGCACATAGGCGGGTCTCAAGCTTACTCTAGCATCCCACACCCGAGATCATCATAAGAGCCTCGCAAGGTTTCCTAGGTGGTAGTGGTCTATTGAGGACCCAGAGGCGACCATCAACAAAGTACTAAGGGATAATAACCATCGGTGGAAGAGTTTTACACTCATGGTTAACTTATATGCCTGACAAGGCGTTCCGCCGAGGTCAGGATTTCCGCTTTGACTCTACACTTAACTCGCTTCAATGAGCGGACAGATTTCGAACAAAGTCTCAAGAGGACATATAAAGTACCATTTATTTTAGCAAAACGATATTTGGGACAAATCTAAAATTGATTACTAATGCTATTAGCTAAGACGTCATTGGCATGCTCGAGTCATTAAAGTCATTAACCCACTACTTGATTCCCATGAGGGAAGGAATAAAATATTCGAAACAGGTTGTGTATTCATTTTAGTAACTGAGACCTCTGCGCACGGATGGCGGCGAATGTATAATGAAATATGGAGGTGATAAATAGGCTGACTATTCGGATTATGCCCAGATCCACTACGGTGGAAAAGTATAGACTGGATTTATATAAGGTTGAGTGGCCATATATTAGATATTACTAGCTCCCGTCGAAGAACAAGTCACTGTTAATTTACCATCTCTTCAGCTTACGTTACTGAAGCGCCACGAGAGTCGCCACAACAAAGTCTGATATTTTCTACCCGACTAGCATGCAGTTTTCGCCCAGCTTAAACTTATCTACCAGTACAGTCATATGTCGCCCGCTGAATAGCAAAAGCAGATTTCACGTGTTAAAGGATTAAGGCCAGAAATTGCTTAAGAGGCTAAGAAAGCCCACAAATATCACCCAGGTAAAGAACGCCAGCCGTTTAAGGTTAATAAACTCGACTAACACTCCATCAAGCGAGTTGCATACGCAGGGAACATGAAAGGGCGCATTAAGACCGAAATGATCCATAAGATCAGCAAAGGACACACAAAGCGGAAGTGGTGGAATAAAGGCGGAGAGCACGGCACACTCATCAGCGACTGCCACATGTTATCTGCAGTCAAACATTCCAGACGGGGCCGGCTGATCGCCACGGCGGCGCCATAAGGTGTGCCTTTACAGCCGAACAATACAATATCTTTCTTCATGGGAGGATTTTCGATTTCCCGTTGGCGCTAGACGCTGTATCGTTCGTGCGGCTATACACTTTTGGCTTGGACCAGCAGCGGGAGGCTAGAGATCGGGATCCTACGCCCCCATATAGGTGGGCAAAATGTGTAAAAATGGAATTACCTTTCCGTATCGTGCATTATTTCGTGGAGCGCCGAGGATGAGGCGCCGCCCGGGAACAGCATGCAACATATCAAAATCGATAAAGGGGCTGACAGGAGCGCTCGTGATTGAATCAGACTGACCTACTGAGAGCCCCTTCGGAATCTCTTTTACTGGTCAGGGGCGGCAGGAGCGCTCGTGATTGAATCGGACCGACCTACTGAGAGCCCTGGCCCCTGTCGGAATCTCTTTACTGGTCAGGGGCGTAGAACCTAACCACCAACCACAGTATACCGTTGGTCGGAGTTGATTCTTTCGCCAGCATCGCGAACAGCGGTTGTGCAAAGAGTGCGGCGCCGAGGCATAGAATTTCTGCGGAAGCACGGCTGGCGGCAGCCTTGCCTGGTATGCGCTGCTGGAGTCGGGCGAATTTGGAGAGTGGAGACCTGATCCCATAAAATTAGCGGCATGTGGTGGGTCTCCAAGCCCGGCGCCAGCGCCGGATCAGCAGCCCAGAGCTCGCTTGTCAAGACTGGAAGGCTTGAGAGGGCTAATACAGCAGTAGCGCAATCGTAGTCGCCAACATGCATAAATATCATGGTACCATCACCATCGATAGGCTCTGTGTACAGCATGCAGGAGGCATAAGCATGCAGGAGGCATACGCATGCAGGTTGGTTGTCCTTTGATTATACGTAACTTGACAAAAAGTGAACCATTCCAGGACCAAGGCGATACCGGTCACCCACGTGCGAGGAAGCCGACAGACAAGAAACCGGGTAGGCATGGCAGCCTTAACCGGCTCCACCGCTGGCATGGTCTTTGGGACCCAGCCAGACTGATACAAATGGTGCATCTTTATGGTACATGCACTGGAGAGGACGATGTTACGGCATTACCAGAACAGGTGATTCGGTGGATATAATGAGAGGTTGGTTCCTCAATGCAAGCGAAAAAGTTGGGTTTGCGCGCGCCCTGGTGGCCATACACCAAATATGTGAATTTCTGCTCATTATAGTAAATGACGACGGCCATTAAGCTTGGTCTTAAATTTAGCATCATTGTCTCCAAAGTGACTTCAAGAAAAGAAGGAAATTATAATTATAGTCAACTCTTAATAAATTTAAAGGTTTATATATAATTTATTAAAAGAAACGTATATTACTGTTACAAGAAATAAAAAATAAAAGAGAAGTGGAAAATCTTAAAAGTTTAAAATCTTGTTATTAGTTAATAAATATTATGTTTTAAATATTTGAAATACAAAGGATATTGTACTTTCTTTTTAAAATCGAGTGCTTTAAATAAGTATAAATAAGGTAACGTTATATTATATTATTTAACTAGTTTGCAAGTTTCATTAATTATACTTTTATTTTTATATTTTTAGTTTTTAACGAGTCACTATAGTTTATAATTATATGACTTACTCTACAAATTTATCGTTTATATAAGTTTATTACTCCGTTTTTAGCGTGTCAAAATATCAATTTAGATAAAATAACAATGGCATTATAAATTCGTTTAAATTAATCGAATCTTGCTAGAATAAATACGGTTATAACTACTTTTTCAGAATACGTATTTTATCTGAGCTTGTTGTAAACGCTACATCTTCATTTTTTCGCTTCAACTCCTTTGCAGAAATTAAATGTCAGCCGCTATTTACGGGATTTGCTTTTTCTTACTTTCTTTTCATTTTTCTTTTCTCTTCCTTTATTCAAAGAAAAAGAGAAAAAAGAGGAAAAAATCTGCCTTACAGGCTGAAACTAATACTAGTTTAATATAGTAATTCGTTGTTTTCTTAAAGATACGTAATTAATATTCCTTAATAAAATAGCGTTTCTAAAACACAATGCAAGGTCGAATGGGTTCAAGCCTTATTTTCCAGGCTGAGCCAAATACACAGAAAATCATTACACGATGTAATTTGCACGATAGATACTATACCCAGTATTTTCGAACACGATGACTGATCAATGGTTTTCACGGTTAGGATAGATTGATACCTCAGTCCCATAAAGCCTCACTCTGAAGCCGACTGATGCGTGGTTGCCGATAAGCTCGACCCTGATGAACCTTATGCCCGCTGGCTGATTCGGCAGGGTTATTCTAAAACACAATAAAATTTAGTTTTAACGTGTTATTTTATAATATATAGAAAATAAGCCAACTGTTATATATTTGTTCGTAACTTTCCTTAATATTTTTTACTTTCGCTTTTCAGAAAGCGTCCTTAGTTAAATATTTTACAAATAGTATTAAAGTTTGTATCTAGTAAGAAAAAAAGGATAGCGCCGAAAATAAAAGCAAAAACGATCTATACAAGGTCGAATAGGTTCAAGCCTTATTTTCCAGGCTGAGCCAAATACACAGAAAACTATTAAACGATATAATTTGCACGAGAGATACTATACCTAATATCTTCGAATACGATAACTAATTAATCGTTTTTACGGTTAAGATAGATTAATACGTTAGTCTTATAAAGCTTTACTTTAATGCCGACTGCTGGGCGATTGTAAGTACGCAATTTCTGGACTAATGTCGGCTTGGAAGGTTTACATGCGTAGTTGCCGATAAGCTTCGACATTGATAAGCCTTATACCCGCTAGCTCTACGGTTCGGCAGAGTTAAATAATATAACTTAGGAAATGTTAAGCTTTACGCAGTAAACCTTAAAGGCAAACCTTAAAAGCAAATCTTAACGGTAAATCTTAACTACGTATAAAAGGCTGGCATCTTTCCGAGCTTTCGCCAGTTTTACAGCTCGATTATTCCTACGGCTAAAAGGAAAATGCTAATACGATAAGTAGGTAAAAAGTACTTAGCACCAGGCCACCGTCTCGAGTTACTCAAGATAGCATGCCGTACAAATCCGAATATATGATATCGGTACTCCGAAACCGCAGGATTTCTACAGAAACCGTCTTATCAACAGTACACAATTTCCACCAAATTACCGGACGAGCTAAGATTATCGACACTACTATCGACTGAAAAAATCTTTCTACAAGAATCGACTTCGGCTTATAAAAACGATCTATATAAATATAATTTAAATTTTTTAATTCAAAAAGATGTTATTAGAATCTAATAAAAAACGTATAACTTTTGAAAAGCTGGGTTTAGGAATAGAGAAGGTATTAACAGCTTTAAACGTGTTATAAAACGCTTATATTTCCTTTTAATATAAGATAAATAAATTATAATTATATTAACTTTGTGAAAAAAAATATAAACGAGCTACAGTAAAGAAGAATAAGATATATTAAAGGATTAAAATCGAATGAATAAGCGAGTATATAAGCTATAACGAAGATACTATTCATATAATAATATTAAAATACTATTAAGTAATAACTGTTAGAACTGTGGTAAAAAAAGAAAAGGTTTAATCTTTCAAACGTATATAAATCTATAGGCCGAAATATTAAATCTACTTTAAATTTAATTCATTCGTTTGTTGACTAATAATAGTTATAATAATAGTTATAATAATAGTTATAATAATAGTTATAATAATAGTTATAATAATAGTTATAGTAATAGTTATAATAATTGTTTTATATGTTAATAGAAAATTCATTGAATATCGAATATTGAATAAATCTTTTTTCGTTTACATTATATAAAAAAGAGTCAACATTAAGAATTACTGCCTTATATAGTTATAATATATTCTCCAATCTAGTATTATTCCTATTTAAATCTTTTACATTTTTTTACATAAATACTTGTAATATTCGATATAATATAAAACTCTATTTTATAATCTATTTCGGCGAAATTATAAAGATAATTTTCAACAATAATATGTTTTGTAATTAAATTGTAAATAAATTCGAATGATTTTTAAAATACTTTTAATAATTTGCAGAACGCTTTGTAATGCTTAGCCTATTAGTTTAAGCGTATATCGTGTATTTTTTACGGTTTAATAGACTTGGGCATCCGGTTAGCCTTAGCGTATATATCAATGCGTTAAAAAGTTCTAAAAATATTTTATTCCTAACATGATAAATCCAGTTATATAATGTTCGCGTTTTAGAGAGAGAATCGTTAAAATAATCTATATCTTGTCAATCCGCGTTAATTTTCGCATATTAAAAGTAATGTCAGGTTGTAATGATATACGCGGCTGCGGCTAACGATATTAGTTACAGTCGCTCCTATAAAGTATGTTTATGTATTCAAATTCTAATTGAGCTTTGAATTTACCTCAGCTAGCTTAGGCCTCGCTGGCTCTTATTTTAATGTACTGTTATATCACGCTAAAAATTAACCAATCAATTCCCAAATTCCCGTAACGAGCCAGCGAAGCCTGAGTTGTAGTTGTGCGAAAAGTGGGTTCGTTTTGCACATCTCTAACAAAATTACCAACTTTCCTTCTATTTCTTTCTTAAATCTAAAGATTAAAACAAAAAGAAATAATTGCGCAGCTATATCAAGCCCGAGAAGTATAAGGCTTTGCAGGCGCGTCAAATAAAAGCTAATATGCATATAGGTAATTTTTTTCCCTTTTTTAGACGGGAAATGCAGCCAATACGGCTGAATGGAAGTCTGGAAAATGGGCGACCGCTACGCCCTCATAGCTGTGCCAGCACAACCATCGGTCGCATCATGGTGCACCGGGCTTCCTAAGTCTATTTGGTATAGGAGAAGCCCGTATCTCAATTTTTTCGGCCGTACGGGCTATGGCTGTTGCGTCGCGGCCCTGAGAAGGTTCTGGACTTGATTGACTGGAACGCCCTTCTTGCTGCGACGCAACAACCACCCGTCGCAACATTTTGCCATAGACCTTCCAAGGGTAATTCAGTATGGGAGAAGCCCGTCCGGCTATTCTTTTGAGCGTACGGGTTGTGGTTATTGCGTCGTAGCTATGAGGGCGTTGCCGTTGAGGAGGGGAGGGGGGTGTAAAACGAGAATTTTAACTTAGATCTTTAATATCTCCACCAAAAGAACCTCGATTGGAAAGTTATATACATGGTTAGCCAACACTTTTACAGCTGTATTTTATAAGGGTTTTTATTATTCTCTATATATTTTTGTTACTGTAATATTTTCCAGTTTCCAAGTAAAACTTTCGAAAATTTGTATTGGGATGTGTAAAACGAAGCTGAAAAATCATAACTTGCTATCAGGCCCTCTTTTGAGGTTTGTTTTTTTGTGGGTCTTTTTACGGGTTTCTTTTGGGTCGGTACTTAGAGCTACAGGTGTCTGGAAAGCCCTAGCCACAGCTACGCCGCAAGCACAGCCACAATCTCAAAAATAGGGTCTGATTTTAGTGAGATATATTTGAATTTGCTAATATTTTAGTCCTGTAGTTAGCATCCTACCCGCTTACCCCATAATATTACAAACTTTTATTAGGTAAATCTGCCAGTCCGTACTTTCGGCACGCTGTAAAATATTAAAGATCGATTTCTTATAAGGCGGCTACGGGCTAAAGAAAAATCAAAGAGCAAGCTTAAAAGAACTCAATCGCAAGTAGGTTCTCTGGTACAGTAATAAAATATCGAACGTAAAAGTCGCGCTAATACGCTTAAGGAACGCAGTAAAGACTTGAAATTAAATTAACGTCCCACACGAGCTAGCGAGACACACGGGCGAGCGAAACACCTTTTGGCACTTCCCAACAATACACCCAAATAACTCAACCACAACACATCAAATTGATTCCAATCAATCGTATTATCTTGCGCCGACCGTATCTACAGCTTCTGGACAAGTGCACGCATTATATCAAAGCTTGTTGAGGATGCCTATTGCCATTCCTTCCTGCCAACCCGGCCCAACCGTCCAGCGTCTAACGCGTCCAAGTTAATATTTTCCCCATTTCGTACGACCCAAAGCCGACCGACTAGATAACTATTCTCGACCGAATCCTTAACCCAAATACGCGAGTATTTCTTGTCCGGCTTCAATACGTGGAAGATATACGTCGGAGAACGTGTTATAGGACGCGTTGGGAACGCGTTGGGGGCATGTTGGGGGGTCCGTACGGAACGTCTTGTGGGGCGTATGGCAGGGCGTATCGGACTTGATTTTACAATAACTCGAGACCTACGTAATTACACGATTAAAACAAACGTTTCCCAGAAAGAGGAATACTTGCTATAAAGGATAAACAAGATCTTTTAGCCAGCAGAAAGGTTGTGGCAAGGAATTGCTGCTAATAACTGCTAAAGTTGGTCGGTTGCGGGCGGGTTAGTAGGAAGGAATGGCAATATGGCGTCCGCAACAAGCTTTGATATAATGCGTGCACTTGTTGGAAAGCTGTAGATACAGTCAGCAAAGAAGCGTTCGATTGATTTGAATTGATTTGAGGTGTCGTGGTTGAGTTGTTTGGGTATAATATTGGGAAGTGCCAAAAAGTGTTTCGCTCGCCCGTGTGTCTCGCTCGCCCGTGTGGGACGTTGGTAATTAATGTGAGATATTTTTAAAATAGAAATAACGTCCCACACAAGTGAGCGGGACACACAAATGAACGGGACACTTTTTGGCACTCCGCAACAACAAATTCAAATAACTCAACAACAACACATCGCATTGATTCAAATCAATCGGATTCTTCTTCGCTAGACGTATCTACAACTTCTACACAAGTACGCGCATTATGTCCAGGCTTGCCGCAGACGCCACACTTCCGTTCCTTGGTTTTAACCCTCTTGCGACGACCCCCTCCAGCTGTTGTTGGCTGCATTTTTTTACCACCCCCTTCTTTTTAAGCCAGAAGAACTTGTCCCTTTTGTATAATAAGTGTTCCTCCTTTTTAAAGACGTTTGTTTTTAGTCCTGCGACGTTTGCTTAAGATGTGGTTCGTTTTGCGTAATTAGGCAGCTTTTTTCCGAAAAAGAACATTTTCGTGCAGAATTAACAAATAACTTTTAGTTAAAAGATGAACCGATTTAGCCATTCTAGTTAACGAGCCACCCTGTTGGTTTCCAATCTTCTTTTGCAAATAACGTAATTGCCGCGTTATTTCCTTGATATTTTTAGGGGTTTTCGCGGGCGGGGAATGAATAGAACCGGCGGAGGTTAACGGGGAGACGGTCGGCGTAGGCACAACTGGAGGAACCTCCAATTCGGAAAGAACGTTATTGGGATCGAATGGAACAAGATTAGCTTTGGCAAATCCAGATTTGATGTTATCGGACGTTATGGCAGCTTGGAACGCGTCGTAAAAGCCGGCAAGAAAATCTTCTTTGGCAATATGGGTATGATGGCGTCGTATTAGGTTCTCGATGTAGCGCGAATACGCGCGTTTCAAAATAGAAAAACAAGATACATTAAAAGGTTGGAACCGATGCGAAGAATGCGCGGGCATACAAAGCGTAATAATGTTGTTATTAACGCAGTATTTTTCGAATTTTATCGAATGGTAGCTTTTATAGCCGTCGAAGATAAGGAAACGTTTCGAACCTTTCGTACGCGTTTGAGTATATTTGTTAAAATGCTGGATTTATTCGAGATTTAATTTATTTATTGTCCAGTTATTATTACTTAATGCGATTTTCCAATTGGCTGCTGGTAGTAGGTTATCGCGGTATTAGGACCTAAAATAATTTTTCCCTATTATGATAACAAATGGCGGCATAGCCCAACCCTGGGAATTAACAGCCTGGATAACTGTAACCTATTTTTTATTCCCTTGTTACGCTTGTTTAGGTTTTTTACGTTTTTCGGCATTAGTAATTACTATGCCCGTTGCTATAAAAAGTCCCATCAAAAATCCAGTTTCGTCGAAGTTGTAAATATCCTTTTCTGCAATGCCGTACTTTGCGATTGTAACTCGAACAAGTTCGAACCATTTGCGAAATGTCTTTGGATTTTCGCATAAAACCCGTTAATAATCGATCTTCCGATTTAAACGCGTCTGGAGTTTTTTTTGCCGTTTAACAAAGTTCGACGCCCAGTTAACTCCAACGCGTTCTACAACGCGTTAGGCTAGCAGTATATTGGCCATATCTTCAACGTGTTGAAGCCGGACAGGAAACGCTTGCGTATCTAGGTCAAGGATTCGGTCGACAATCGATTTTTCTTCGGTCGGCGTCAATTTCTGCAAGGGAGAAGTAATATCGGCTCGGGCGCGTCTACCGTTGAATCGCGCTTCTAAGGTAGTATGTGGTACTTCATAGATAGAACTAAGCCTTCTATAACTAAGTTTCGGGTCTCGTTTTTTAGCCTGAATAGCTAGGTTCATTCTCGCTTCTTTTATAAGGCGCTCCATATTGTGGTTGTTGAGATATGGGCAATTGAAGATGGGTTGTTGGAATGGCTGAAAAAGTGTCCCGCTCATTTGTGTGTCCCGCTCACTTATGTGGGACGTTAACTTTTTTATATAAATTTTAAAATATAATATTTTAACCAGAAAAATAAAAAAAGATAACTTAAATATTTTTATTTATATTATATAATTTAACTTATAAAACTGTAAAAACATATTAATAACTTTTATACTAAAACTTTTTATTACGTTAATTGAAATTAAAAACCATATTCATAAAGGTTTAAGATATTTAATACTTTTTTAAAATAAAACAGAACCAATAATATTTAAATTTAAAAACGTTTGTTATAAGTTTGAAATATTCTATACATATTTGAGTAAAAAAATGTTAAAACAAAGCTAAAAAGAATAATTTATTAGCAGCTATATTTTTAAGAATTCAAGATTTTATTGCGCTTTATAAAACTTGTTAGCTAATATATCAAGGCCTTAAAGACACGTCTTAATCGAAAACCTAGCTACAGCTAGCTGGCTAGCCTTATCCTGGGACGTGGTCCGTGCACACACTTAGTTATTTTCTCTATGCGGAGGCCACACTACTAGGATCCTATCCTAACACAACACACGTGAGTTCTAGAATCCTCGCACTTCTCGGCTGCGTTGTAGGCGTAGCTACAACATCAAAACGGAGGCTTGATCTTGATGAGGTAACCCGAGATCGGCTTTAACGGGTGCTCAGGTCGTAACACGTTACTTCCCCTCTCGTCAATGGCTTGGCCCCCGAGCCATTGGGTCAACGACAGCTGTTTAGCCTCCAAGGTTAGCCCCGCAGTGCCCCACTATGCGTTCGCGTGAGGACCTTGTTACCAGCAGCCGAGAGCGCAAGCCCCGCCAAGATTCGAACCTTATCCTGGTAGTGCCACTATCTAACTTAGGGTGAACGTGTAATGGCTGCACTACGTACGAGCCGCCAATGTTCAAAAATGTTAGAAGTTAACATACTTAACGACTTCCAGAACAGTAGAAACGAACAAACAAATGATCTCTGGTAACGGTCTGACATTACGTAACTGCCTTTAAGAGCTTAAAAGCTGTGGGGTTTTAAATCTTTAAATAGGTTAAGTATAGTTATAATAAAAACAGACGAATTATTACCGTTTTTATAAGATAAGAAATATATAAGTATACACTAGAGTTATATTATAGTATTTAATTTAATTAAAATACTGTGAGTTGTTATTTAGTATAATTTTAACGTTATTTTCCAATTTCTTAAAATATAATATAAGCCTTTAAACAACTATTAGTAAAAACCTTGTTTTATTAAAACGATACCTTTGACATTTATATTAATGTTTTTTGAAGGCTTTCTCTCAATTAAAATTAAAACATTTTAAACTACAACACGAAAATATAAGTAAACACTTTAAATTCTTATTAAATATACGATTTAAACGTAGTATTTTAATTGAATTATTTTAACGATATATAATATAAAAAACCGCAAGTTATAAAAACCAAAGAAATATAGCCGTTTAATCTAAAATATTCATTGAATTTACTTTGTTTTTAAATTCAAAGCCGGCTTTTTATTATTTGCTGCTGCCTTAAGTTTTAGGCTTTAATCGTATAAATATTCTCTAATACATTAGAATCTGAAATAGAAGTTGTGTATAACAATTCAACTTTTTAAATATTTATATCTTAAAAATAACGGGTTCTACAACGTAGAAAGTCGCAAGAAGGTGAACAAAACTAAAACAAGTAAACAAAGTATAGAGGGTAAATATATGGAAAGTGACTGTAAATATATAATATTAAATTCTAAATTAACTAGACATCGTTTTGTAATAATAATAATATTAAACTCTAAATAAATACGAAAATAAGTTCAGCATAAACCATTTATAAGTAGGCTTCTTTATAGTTTAGAAGTACTTTTGGCGACTTTGATTAGAAAATATTTTAAATCCCTAAGTTGATTATTCAAAAATAATTGCGATAGGGGATTAATATAACGTTTGAAGTATTTGAAAACGTTAAATACGGTGAAACAGACGCCTAAAATGTTTGAGTAATATAGATTATATTGTAAATTTAATAAAAGCGTAATATCCCTATTCACGCTATATATATTTAGTTAAAGGATAGACTTAAGCGATAGAAAATACCAAATACAATTAAAAAAATAATAAGTAAATAGTAGTAGTGTATTATACAAGCCTACGGCTTATATAAGCTCAACGCTCGCTTTTTAACATTTTAAGATTATAGATTTAAATTACGTTATTAAAACTTTATAAATTATTTTACAGATATTAAAACGTTTTTTTAAACGTAGCTATAAATTTTTTATTCTTTTTAAAGGAGGCGTAACCGTTTAAAAAAAGCCCAGATAAAACAATAGATTGCTATCTTAATTTCTAGGCTTTATTAAAAATATTTTTTTCGCACCTTTTATCCACGTCGATTTTTGTCGAAATTCTAGACGCTTTTAACAATCCGGAGCAACTGAGCAAGCCATTGTTCGTAGTGTTTTATCATATATCGTTCTAAAAATTAAACTTCGGAATTATTAAGCCGGTTACTATCTTCTTCTTCCAGATTCGCTAATCGTTCCGTTATAATCGTTATACTTTTCGGCATACACTTATGCAAAAATCGATTACCGTTACTTCTTAAATCAAACCGTATCCGAAAATCAAAAGCCAAAATCAATCTTTTTGAAAATGATTTTTGGAATCGAGAGTAGTGTCGGTAGAATTAATTGGTTCGGTAATTTGGTAAAATTTATGTACCGTTAATAAGACGGTTTCTGTAAAAATCCTGCGGTTCCGGATTACCGGTATCGCATATTCGGACTTACGCGGCATACTATTTTAAGTAACTCGAAAAGCCGTAAAAACGATGGAAACTAGCGAAGACTCGGAAAGATATTAACTTTTTATACGTAATTAAGGTTTACTGTTAAAGTTTACCTTTAACGTTTGCCTTTAAAGTTTGCCTTTAATGTTTATTCTTAAACTTTACCGCGTTGAATTTAACATCTTTTAAGTTATATTATTTAACCTTGTGACACTGTAAAGCCAGCGAGCAGAAGGTTTTTTACGGTCGAAGCTTATCGGCAACTACACATATAAACCTCCAAACCGATATCAATTAAAAAATTACGTACTTACGGAGGCCTAATAATAGGCTTCAAAATAAGGCTTTATGAAATTTAAATATTAATTTATCTTAATCGTAAAGACTATTAATTAATTAATGTATTCGAAAATACTAGATATAATATCTATTGTCTAAATTGTATCGTATAAGAATTTTCTGTATATTTGGCCGTGTTTGGAAAATAAAGCTTAAACTTATTCGACCTTATTTAATCTTTTTATAAATAAATATATTATATCAAGGTTTATCGTAAACGCAATGCATTTATCTTCCTATTTTAAGCGTTTTACGAGAATTACTTTAGCTGCTATTAGGTGTATCTTTTCTTTTACCATTCTTCTTTTCGGCTTTGAAAACTAATTATTTTTATTTAATATGCGGTCTTTTTTTTTAAAATGAAAACCTGTTTAATTTTAGTCCTTTAATAATCGCTTACAATATAATACATTTCGTAAAATTAAGCATTTTTCTCCTAGAAGATATTTTAAAAAAATCAAACAGTTTTTTTCTTTCTTAAAAAATTAACCGATTTAATTATTTCTTCGCTTAGGTCTTTAACAATGCCTAATCTATTTTTATAAATAACGCTTTTCTTTTAACGTGTTGTATACGCGAACGGAGTGTACAAATAAACGCTATATCTTTTAGCATCTTGCAATAATTATCATATATAGCTTAGTTATAATATATCTAATTAAATCAAGTTAATCTCATTTATTTTAAACCGTCTTTATAACTTTTTATAGGTCCAAGTATTATGCCAGATCTTGCTGTAAACGTTATATTTCCGCTCTTTCGTCTTAACCTTTTTACAACGACCATCTTTAGCTATTCTTAGCTGCATCTTTTACTACTACACTTTCCTTCGACTGGAAAAACTTATCATTTTTACAAAGCTTTGTTTTTATTTTCCCGCTGTTAGTTTAAGTTTTAATCCGTTTTGCGCAATTAAACGTGTTTTTCTTAAAAGAAAATGACTTTATATAGTAATAATAATAACCATTTTCTTATAACGTGTCTCACAAGTGAGCGGGATATACAAATATACGGAACACCTTTTAGCACTCTGCAGCAACAAATTCAAATAACTTAAAAACAATATATCGTATTAATTTAAATCAATCGGATTCTTCTTAGCTAAACGTCTTTATAACTTTTCTACAAGTACGCGTATTATGTCCGGGCTTGCCACAAAGGCTACACTTCCGTTCTTTCGTCTTAACCCTTTTACAACGGCCCCTTCCAGCTGCTGTTAGCTGTATTTTTTTTACCACCCTTTTCTTTTTAGGTCAGAAAAGCTTGTATTGTTTGTATGATAAATGTTCCTTCTTTTTAAAAACGGTTGGTTAAAATGTAGTTTGTTTTGCGTAATTCAGCGTTTTCTTCCCGAAAGAAGCAATTTTATACAAAAGTAATAACTTACTTTTTATTAAAAAAACCAGCCGATTTAATAACCTTTAACGTGTTACTTTCATAATTTCTAATTTCTTTTTCAACTACCGTCCTTACTTTATTACTTTCTTAATATTCCTAAGGGTTTTCGAGGACGAGAAACGAGTAGAACAAGCGGAAGTTAACTGGGTAACGGTGGGCGTAAGCATAATTAAAGGAACTTCCAATCCTGAAAGAACGTTATTAGGATCGAATAAAATAAGACCAACTTTCGCGAATCCAGATTTGATATTATCGGACGTTATAGCAGCTTTAAACGCGTCGTAAAAGCCGGCGAAAAGAATTTTTTTTTTGGGCAATATAAGTATAATAACGTCGTATTAGGCTTTCGACATACTGCAAATAAACGCGTTTCAAAACAGAAAAATAAGGTAGATTAAAAATCTAAAGCGGATCCGAAAAGTGCGCGGGCATACAAAGCGTAATAAAGTCGTAATTCGCGCAGTATTCTTCGAATTCTATCGGATAATAACTTTAGTAGCCGTCGAAAATAAAAAGAGTTTCGAACCTTTCACTCGCGTCCGAACAGATTTGTCAAAATGATAAATTTATTCGAAATTTAAGGTATTTATTATCCAGCCATTATTACTTAATACGATCTTCTAATCTGCTGCTAGCATTGGATTATCGTAATACTAGAACCTAAAGTAATATTTTCTCGCTATGATAACAAATAACGGCATAGCTGAACTTTGAGAATTAACAGTCTGCAAATTTATAACTTATTTTTCATTTCTTTATTGCGCTTATTTAAGTTTGTTACGTTTCTCAGTACTAATAATTCCTATACTCGTCACTATAAAAAGCCTCATCAAAAATCCTGTTTTCTCGAAGTTATAAATATCCTTTTTTGCGATGTCATATTTTGCAACAATGACTCGAGCAAGCTCGAACTACCTGCGCAATATTTCTGCATTTCCGCATAGGTCCCGTTAATAATCGATCCTCTGCTTTAAACGGGTTTTTTTTGTTTTTTTTTTGTTGCTATATAACAAAGTTAGACACCTAGTTAATTTCGACGCGTTTCGCAACGCGAAGAGCCAGTAGTATATTAGCCATAGCTTTAACGTATAAAGCCCGCTAAGAAACGCTCGCGTATCTAAGTTAAAGATTCGGTCGATAATCGATTTTCATTTGGTCGGCGTCAATCTCTGCAAAGAAGAGGCAATATCGGCTCGGGCGCATCTACCGTTGAATCCCGGTCTTAAGGTACTATATAATGCTTTATAGATACAACTAAGCTTTTTATAACCAAGTTTCGAGTTCCTTTTTTTACTCTGAATAGCTAAACTCATTCTCGCTTTTTTTATAAGGCTTTTTATAATGTTAATATTAAACAATGAACGATTAAAAATAAGTAGCTGAATAGTTGAAAAAAGTGTCCTGCTCACTTGGGTGTAACGTTAGTTAAATTTAATTGAGTTAATAATTCTTACCGCCGAGCTATTCTAATAATTTTTAATTGTCTTCTTCACATCGCGTTTTTACTTCCTTACTTTACGGGGATTTTTCAAAGTTTTAACGGCTAGAAAAGAGGAACTAGCTGCACTAACGGAAGAACCGGCGTTATAATTATAATTAGAGGAGGCTTTAAATGTATAAAGAGCTTTATTAAGATAGAAGAAAATAGATTCAGGTTTTACGAATGCGGATTTGATATTATTAGTAACTATAACAGCTCCAAATATATTATAACAACTGAAAAACTATTCTTTCTCCCGATATAGACATAATAACATCCTATTATAACTTTAATATCAAGTATATAAACGACGTTGAATAAGGAGAAAAGATACGTTATAAATATAAGGTCGATAAAAAAGTTAATAAAGTATATAAAACGCAATAATATCGTTATTCGTGTAATATTCTTTTCGAGTTCTATAGAATAATATATTTCGTAGCTGTCTAAGAAGAGAATATTTTGATTTCTCCGTCTGGGTTCGTACATATTTGGCAAAATGTTAAATTTATTTATATTTAAATTGTTCGTTGTTTAATTATTAAGATTTATAAAAGAGTTTTATATTAGTAGTTATAGATATTCTTACTAATAAAAACGATGATAATTCTCTTTCACTAAGATAATTGAAAATAAATCTTAACTTTACGAGATAGCCGCTTATATAATTGTAACTATTCTCGAATTTTCTAATACGTTTATAAAAAAGTCTTTACATTTTATAGTATTTATAATTATTTTACTAGATATCATTAAAAGCCTAATTGAAAACCTTGTTCTTTAAAGTTAGATATCTTTTTTATCCTGTATTATTTTGTAATACTAATCGGAACAAATTCGATTTATTTGTGAAATAGCTTTAGATATTCGCAAGACAGTTTTTAATACTTCTTTTCTAATTTAAATATATTGTAAAATTGCTTTTGTTATATAATCAAGTTCGATGCTTCATTAACCTAACGTATATTACTACTCGTTCAAGACATAATAAATTCGGCATGTTACTAATATGTAAAAGCAGAGTAGAAAACCTTTGCATGTAAAAGCTAAAGATATACTGGATAATAAATTTCTTTCGGTCGGTATCAGTTTTAATTAATTAAAAACGGTATAGGTTCGAGCGCGCCGAACGCAATATTGGACGTTTAAGATATCATTCATAATTTTCGATAATTGAACTAAGCTTTTTACAATAAGTTTTGGATTTAAGTTTTAATTTTTCGGCAAGTATTATTCAAACTTTTTTATAGGATGTTGCATATATTTGATATTAAATGGTAGATAATTACGTTAGATTATTGCGATTTATATATATTTTACGTCGTTTGCCTATAAAGGTCGGTCGCTTGTATTATAAGTTATTATTAACTGCGTTAAAGAGTTTTAACAAGCGAAGAATCAATTGAATCTGTGAAAGTAAGCTATAAAAAGGCTAGTATATTTATAACTAAAGTACAAATCAATTTAACGACTTTTAGATTAAAAACGAGTAAAATATGTTCTGCTTTTACAGATACAAAATTTATATTATCGAACGTTGTAAAGGCTTTATATGTAGCGTGAAAACCGATAAATAATTCTTAGATTATAAATAGAATGTAATCCTATTAACTAAACTTACTAATAAATAGTATAAATAAGTTTTACTAGAAGCAAATAAAACACCACTGAATATTAAAATCAATTGAAAAAAATTAACAAATAACGTGCTATATAAGCGGGCTAAACAAACAAGTAATCTGGAAACATTTTTTGTATTCCGCAACATAAAACCTGAATCAAAATCTTATAACCTAATAACTTTATTTAAATTACTTGTACTAAACGTTTTTTGAAAGCTTTTTTATAAGTACTCATATTATATCTCGGCTTGTCGTAGACCCTTCATTTTTATTTTTTTTTAAATATATATAATTCTTATTTTATTTTTATTTTTATTTTTATTTTTATTTTTATTTTTATTTTTATTTTTATTTTTATTTTTATTTTTATTTTTTTTATTTTTTTGCGACGATCGTGTTTTAGCGTTGTTAGCTACATTTTCTATTACTTTTCTTCGACTAGGAAAGCTTATTTTCTTTTTATACTATCTGTTTTCTCTTGATGAAAAAGGTAATCTTTAGTTCTTTTATATTTATTTAAGGTATAGTTTGTTTTCTGTAATTGGCGTTTCTTTTCTGAAAAAGAACAGTTTTATGTTAGAGTAATAGTTAATATTTTGTTATGAAATTTACGGACTTAAATAGAGCTATTAGAAAGCTATCCTAATGATTTCTAATTTTACTTTGTAACAATCGCTGGTATTTACTTATTTTACAAAAGCTTTTAAGTGGTATTTACGGGAGAAAAAAAGTGAAATAGGAACTAGTAAGCTGAAAGATTATTGGTATAGGTATAATTTCCAGAACTCTTAATTTCTATTAAACGTTATCAGTATTTAGTGAAATAAATATCGTTTATTTTCCATTAAGATTTATTATTGTCGCACGTTCTAGCGTGTTTAAATACGTGGTAAACAGGAAGAAAATTCTGTATATCTTTTTTGTAATTTAAGTGTAATATAATTATATTAGTTTCTCTATATATAGCGTACAAAATATTATAAAAAGAAAAATAAGATGACTTGTAAGTTAAAACGCACAAAAGAAATAAGTAGGCAAATAGAACGTAATATTACCGTTATTCGCGTAATACTGTGCGACCTTTATCGAGTTGTAATTTTCGTGGCCGTCGAGAATAAAGAAATCTTTTAAATTTTTATACACGTTTACGAATGTTTGTTAAAATATTAAGTGTGTTTTTAATTTCACATGTTTATTCTTTAATTATTACGATTTATATTGAAGTTCAAATCTAATAATGACCGATATTTCCAATGTTAAATTTAAAATACTTTTTATAAAGAAGTAATTAAAACGATAAGTTTCAATCTTACTAGTACATTACTTGTATAATTAAAACTTATTTTTATATTTTTGATTAAGTTTATTTAAACTCTTCACGTTTCTAATAATTAAATCCTTGTAGAATAGTATTAAAAGCTTTATTATGGTTTCTTTTTCTATAGAAGTCGTAAATATGTTTTTTCACAATTCTATATTGCGCTATAATCAGACAAATATTTGAGACTATTTTAATAATCGATTTCTTTAAGTTAAACGTATTTTAACTTATTCCACTAGTCAGTAGAGGTCGGCGACTAGTTAACTTTAAGGTATATCGCGACGGGCTTTATATCTAGTAAATTTGCTATACTTTTAAGCTATCAAAGCCGGACAGAAAGGGTTTGCGTATTTAGATTAACGCTACTGTCGATAATCGATTGTTTTCTTTTAGTTAGAATTAATTTTCGCGAACTAGAAATGATATCGATTCGAGTGCGTTGACCGTAATACGGCGATATAAAAGTGGAATATAGAACGTTATAAATAGAATTAAGCGTTTTATAATTAAACTTGAAGATGTTATTTTAATATAAAGAACTAGGTTGATTTTAGGTAATTTGGTTACGCCAGTTTATATCATGGTTTTTAAATTATAAATCAATAACACGTGTTGGTATTAAAGTTAGAAATAGTGCTCAGCTTGGTTATATATTGCGTTGATTTCTTTAGTATGTTATATAAAACGTAATAATACTGTTATTTACGTCATACTTTTCAAATTATAGTAAATTTCAATGTTTTTAATTTTTCAAAGCAAAAAGCGTTTCATTTTCAGTTTATAAAATAGCGTAGATTAGTAGAAATCCTTGTTTTTTATATTTGATATAATGGTTTTATAATTACTATGATTTAAATTAAGAGTTTAATTGGATAACTTTAAACATCTTCGCTATTAATTATTAGAATAAGCGTTTGTCGTCATAATATTAGATGAAGAAAAAGCTTTGAATTTACTAATTAATAATATATGTAATTTTAACACATTTTCGACCTTTTTAGCACCGTCTTTAAGTGTTTCACTTTTCTTAATATTTATAATTATTATGTTCGATATTGTAAAAACTCTTGAAACGAAATATATTTTATTAAAATTGTAAATTCATTTTGGAATGATAACATGCTGTATAATCATGCCGAATATACAGGCACTCTGGTTAACTTTTTGTATATTTGAACAATGTGACATTAATTATAGATTTCCCAATATTAATAATATAAAACGTCATACAAAAAAAGCTAAAAAGGTCTATCAGTTTGAAACTAAACACGAAATCCTAAACTTAATCACGTAATTTTCAGTTTCAATATAAAATCCCCTATTTTATTTTCTGAAACGATATATTAAAGTAGACTGGGATGCAGAAATGAGCTCTGTCGCAATTCAATGCCTGAATATTTTTCTTTTACGATTATATAGCTAATTTCAACAAGTTGACGCCGACTGAAAAGAAAGCGATTGTCGACAGTATTCTCTTTTTACGGGCACCAATACTTCTTACTCGTCTATAGCAGGCAAGAAATATACCGAATCTATTATTTACTTAACGCATTATCATAAAAATCGGATTTAATCACAGTCGAATGTCATTAAAATTAAACGATAAAAAAAGGGTCTAAATAGAAGTGCTAATTAAAGACAATATACCGAAATTTCAAATCATTTCGAAGATAATTTGAGTTTATTCGAGGTTTAATCGCGAAATACGATATAGTACAAAGGGAAGATTTATAATTTCAATAAAAAAAGAAAATGACAAAAAGTCATAATTAGATCGATTGTTAGTTAGTAAAAATAAAGTTTACTTATATTTATTACTTTAACTAATAAAAAATAAATGCCTGAATTTTTAATATTAGAAATACTTCCCATTACCTAAATAAAAGTTCGATACATAGTATAATTATTAAATAATAAACGAATTAACTTTGAAGTTCTTTTAATGATTCTATATATATTTATATACACATATATAGAAGGATCGATATTTGCTTTTTATCTTTAGCGGCTAGGAAAATTACTATTTTATATAATTTGAAAAAAGATTTGCAAATAATAATATCTTTAGGTTTTATATTCTCAAGTATTTTGTCTATCCGCTTTACCTTTTCACCGTATCTTATTTTCCGCTTTAGAACGCGTTTACTTATTTCATATCGAAGATTCAAAATAATATTACTATACTTCCATTATAAAAAACTATTTCTTAATTTTTACAACGCGTTGGATGCTACTACAACGTCCTATAATATTCAATCCGGATTTGGAAAACATAAATTTATTTCATGAGATTTTTCTACATTTGTTCCAATTAAAAGCCTTTTAATTATAACTATACAAACCGTCCTTCTACCTACTAAATTTCTATGCTTAATTAACTTTAACGTGTATCAAAACCCGTTAAGTCAAAAATCGAATTGTGATATCTTTAATATGTTAAAGACGGAGAGAAAATATTTACATCATTAAGTTAAAGGTACGGTCGATAATAAATCCTTTTTCGGTTGATAGTAACTTTTATATATCGGGTATAATATCGGTTTAGAAGATTATACGGTTATATCGAGCTTTGAAAATAGTTTCCAGCACGCTATATATCGTAAAAAGACGTTTATAACTAAGTGTTAAATTCTTTTTTTCTTGACCTGAATAGTTAAGTTTATCTTCTATTTGTTTTTCGTAAACACTTTATATCCTAGTTGTTAAAAAATAAATCCCTTAAACTTGGATATTTATAATAGTTAAAAAAGCGAGCGGTGCACTTCTATAAGCGGGGAGATTGTATAGTACGTTAAACGAAAGATAGCTTAAATTTCGCATAATACTAGTACTATAATTTTCGTGTTAAAATAAATACAAATATAGTTTTAATAGAACTCACATAATTGTTAACAAGAACTGAAATATTTATTTTATTACAAAGTAAACGATTAAAAACTAATATTCTCGTTGTAGAAAGAAATACTCATAACAAAATTAAACAAATAAAGCCTATTTATAGAGAATACTTTGTATATTACGACTTTATTGAAAATATTACTAATATACAAGATTCAAATTAACATTTGAAAAGAGCATTATAAAAAGTACAGTGCACCGCTGTTATAGATATATTCGCATTAAAAAAATATTTACGTTACTAGTTATGCATTTAAACACGCGCGATATATGTTATATACGTTAGTTCTAAAGATTTTAATTAATTTAAAAATAAATGTTAATAAAGTAACAAAAGAGAATAAAATATGTTCAATCTATCAGGTTTCGTTTTATAATGTTTACATTACAGTTTTCTTATATTAAACCTTATAACAAGCTTATATAAGCGTTGTTTCTCGGTTTATAGAATTTCATCTTCTTATATAGTAACGCATTTCATTAGCTGCGAGTTTATATAAACTCGGGCTTCGTTTTTACTTATATATAAAATAAGTCAACATTCTTAGCTTATATTGTAATATTACTATTATAAAACGCTGAATAAAGAGCGTAGACTATTGTGAAAAATTCATCTCAAAAATAATAAAAAATAAGCCTTGAGGGGTTTTAGTTTATAGATCATCATATAAACATAGCTTTCAAAGCTGAATATTTTAACCAACAGGTTCGGACTAAACTTATCCCCAATGTAGAGATCATTGACGCCGATTAGAAGAAAGTTTGTTTATACAAAGTTATTACACATAGATTCGGCAATTCTTTTTATGTAGTTTCGATACGTTAAATATATAGCAAATTGTTGTTTTTTTACTACACTATACTACAACTTTAATTTAATTTGACGACGAATTTTATTCAATTTTCAAATGTATTTATAGCTGGCTTCATTCCTGTAATAAACTATTAAAAGATAATAAAAACAATATAAAGAAGTAAGTAAATAACTACAGCTTATATGAATTATAATTACGAAATACTCTATGATAAAGAAAATATTTATAGCTTTAATAAGGAGTGCCTTTTGATAACATATTTTATAATATTAGGTATAACTAGAAACATATTTAAGCGGGATATATAAACAAATGGGGCGCTTTGGGCATACCGCGATGACACATTTAATTAAAATAACTTTAACGCTATAAAATAGTCTAAACTAAGCGACTGTTTTTCGCTAATTATAATTATAGCGTTTTTATAAGTACTCGTATTATGTCAGAGCTTGTAACAAACGTTATATTTCCGTTATTCTCTTTTAACACTTTTATAACAATTGTTTTTAGCTTTTATTAGCTCTGTTCTATCATTATTACCCTTCTTACTAAGTAAAAAGAACAGATTTCTTTTCGTGTAGTACGCAGTCTTCCTCTTTAAAAACGTTTGTTTTTAGTCTTATAGCGTTCGCTAAAAGTATAGTTAGTTTCGCGTAAAAAAGAGTTTCTTTTAATAAAAAAGGAATTTGGTACTAAGGTTTTAATTTACTGTCAGTTGTACAATTAATCAATTTAACAATAATTATCGGCCAGCTACCCTAGTAATAAAAAGGTTTTACAATTTAACGTGCTGAAATATTCGCATATTTTAAGTATATTAAAGACTAAAGTGGCTATTATTATTTAGCAATTAAAAAAACTCATATAGTTTAATAAAATCTAATATAGTATGCGTTATATTTATTTTAATTGTGCATTATTAACAGGAAATATTTATTAAGATTCAAGGTTAAATTAGTTAATAGATCTCTTTCTTAAACAACGGGTCCTTAATTTCCATTATGCTAGTTAGCTAAGATCTCGTGATTTTGTCTATTATAAAAGTAAATCTCATAGGTAAATAAAGGTCATTAAAATTAATATCTATTAGGCTTGCTGAGACTACATTATGGCAGCCAGTGGCGTAAATTATTAGAGAGTATTTAAAAACTATACTGCAGTTTCAAACTTTAGAACTACAAAAATTGCACGGCTTCTATATATATAGATGTATATATATCCACTTTTATTTATAATTGTACATTAATATTTTAGTATTATAGGTTAGACTGGTTTAATTTAAATAGCTATAGAATGTAAATCTATCATTCGTTTAATTATATCCTTTACTCTTATATCCATTATGCTGATGTCTATAAATATCTTTTTCATATTTTCTATATTACGATATAAAAACACTGATAGGTAATAATGTCAACAAACTCGGGTTTTAAATCCCATTAACTTTTATTCAATTTATTAATCTTAAAAGCTTCTACACTAGTACTTGTTTTAAGGGTCAATGATAGTTGCACTTTTATTATAATATTATAATTTTTAAATATGATTATTTTTATACGTCTTGTTTATATACATAAGATTTATATCTTGTTACAAACCTGAATAGAATCTCTCACCCCGGCTTGCACTATGACTTCGCCTTGCCTTTCATGTTCTTATAGAATGTCTCCTATTAGGGATAGCAATGGTTTGAGCCTACATGCCTGTATTCTCGACTATATATACCAGCTACTCCCCAGAGTTTCTGATATTACACAATGAATCAGACTCAAATCCTTACACAGTTCTACCTATCCAACACCTGGCTGCTTGTGACACGTAAAGAATCTTGAGTCAAGCATTGTTATCATTTACCACTTCCCCGAGATCTATTTCATCGCCTCCGTTATCCTCACACATCCCTATTTCTTATCACGAGTTCTGCTTCTGACTCGGGACCTTTCATCGCCATCCAAAGACGACTCTACACTAGGTCTGCCACCATTCACTTTTCCAACATGTCCTCCACTGAGTTTCCGGTCTATTGGCTGGGGTCCGGCCCCTCCATCATCACAACACCTGCTGCTGTCTATTCTGTTTGTATCGTGCTTTGGCTGGCTCTCGCCTTTCAAGCGACCAGTTCCCACAGTCAAGTAAGTTGCACCTACGCTTACTGATTTCCAAATTATACCGGCAAAGGCTAAGTGCTTTAAGGCTTATAAGGCTTTCCGGAGCTGGGTTCGAAAGTGGGAGTATACATGGAGAGGTCCTAGTATAATCCAAGAAGGATTCGACAAAGTAAGTTTGCGGCGCACCTTGTGTTCTAAAGTGGTTATAAATAACGCTGCCAAAGTCGAGCGGTCAGCCCTATGAGGTGCAAACCCCTGATACGCGCTACGTTTTCGTCTCTTCCCCGAAGCATATTGAAGAAATCGACCGGGCTCCGGACTCCGTTCTCTCGCTTCAGGCGGCTTCTAAACATGTGAGTGTAGTGCTCAGGCTAATACTGGATCCTGGATTCTTGTTAAAACCATGAATGCCCCTTTTTAATTGGTTCTGATTTCGTTTCGCTGTTTCGTGCTGATATATGAAGCTTAACTAATATCTCCAATGTAGATGTTACAGCCAAAGTACACAATGCACGGATTCAGCTGGTATGACTTGCGAGGAACCGAAGGCGTTGGCTTCGAACGCGCTATTCGTACGCTCTTGACGAATCATCTCCCAGAAATTGTGCCAGATCTGAGCCGAGTCGTGAAGGTGCACTTTGATCAACTGCTATCGGAAGGACCCAGCCAAAAGTGTTCGTACTTCCAGACGCCTTTGCGCTTTTGCATGATCTTGCTCTTGGTATACTAAGCCGATAATCCCCTTACGTAGCAACCCCGCAATCCCGAGTCTACCAATTGATGATGCGGCTTGTCGTCATCTCCAATGCCTTCTCATTCTTTGGAAAGGAGCTCTGTAAGTTTTCGTTGTATTACAATCCTGAATGTAGACCTACCTAACCGGGAAATAGGCAACAATCAAGAGTTCCTATCTGCAGCTTTTTCATACATAGAGGAAACAATCCACGTCGCTGAAGTATTGCGTTTGTTGCCAGCGCCTCTGGTACCGTAAGTGCAGAGGACCAGATCCGAGATTATATGCATGAGATCTAACCACCGCTTCGTAGGATTGTCGGCCGAATCACTGGTACTTTCTTCAAATCCGACAAGAAAGTTTTCAATATGTTGCTTCCGGTGGTGGAGCAACGCTGCGAAGAGAGAAACATGAACCTTTTGGGACAGAAAACCCCCAAACACGTGAGAACCCTTCTGCCCAGCTGGTAAGGTTCCAATTTTCTGGAGCAATTGTACTGATACTCGTAGGCTGATTGCATCCAATGGATTATGGAGACGTCACCTAGGCAAAATCCATGGTCTGCTGAGCGCATTGTCTGGGAATTGATGGCGATCTGGTTTGGATCAGTCCATTCGCTTTCAGTTGTGAGTTGCTGGTTTGCGTATCTGAGCCAATCATCAACACTAATATGCCCTGTCTGATTGTTAGACCTCAACCTTCGCGATCCGCGATATCGGCCGCCGCCCTGAATATGTTAAACACCTACGCGCCGAGATCGAAAGTCAATATGCCAAATTTGAACTCACTGGACAAGGCCTCCCTTTGCTTGATAGCTTTCTGAAGGAATCAGCTCGGTTGACCCCGGTAGAGTCAAGTAGGTTGGCGCTTTTCCCGACGCTTATGACCTCGGCACTCTTCTTTCCTTTTTCCAAACTAGCTGTGCGGCCTTTCTATTCACTTTACTAACGGACCAAGTGAGCACCCGCCGCGCGGCCCTGAGGCCTTTCGAACTCTCCGATGGGACCAAAGTTGGCGTTGGGGACTGGGCGTGCACTCCAGTCTTCGCAATCAACAACAGCCCTGACCATTATCCCGACCCTTCCACGTTCAACGGTTTCCGATTTGCGAGCAAGGAGCTATTAGACCAGATGTCTATAGACACAGACACTGGGTCTCTGCAACCAGCACCATCAGACCTCGCCGAGGTCAGCAGCAAATGGCAGTTTTGGGGTACTGGTCGCATGGCTTGGTATGCTGAGACCTCGACAACTTATAAGAGAAGATGCTGACAGAAGACCAGTCCTGGAAGATTCTACGCCTCTGCTGTCCTGAAAGTCATCGTGGCTCAAGTAATCTCTAACTATGATTGCTCCCTGGTTGAGCCAGATGCCAAACACACCATAACGTGGCGGTCGACTTTCTTGCCCAGAGACGATTTCAGGGTCACCTTTGCACCCCGACAGTGATTTCCCACTTGAGCTGTTTTTCGCAGATTCCAATCTATTTTCCCTAAGCACCGTTTCATTTCATTCTGTGGGTTTTCCGTCTTGTCACAGTCGTTTCTAATTAGTCATGATGTAATGATCACCTCTTGAGTTACTAAGGGTTCACTTAGCTTATGCAGAAAATACACGTTATATCTGCAATTACTGAAATTCAACCCGTCGTTGCGGATAGAGTGTGAATTGCAGGTCCAATGGCAAATAGTATTGTCTCTTAAAGGATTAGAACTGTGCAAGGGGCTACATTTGGCGATGGTGTGTGCAGGCGTCGGGCTTCAGTTGTTACACGGCTAGGCGGCACAGCATCAATTGATACCAGCGCTTGACTAGAGTGCGCTGATGTTGGCTGCAACGGTGCCCTGCTTTTCTATTGCGACCTTGGGGCCGTAGGTAGGCATTTCGTAACACTAGAGCCAACATACGGCGTCCCTGATATCTGCTGAGCAGTTAACTTCACCAACCAGCTCCAGGCTTCAGCTAGCTCCCAACTGCTCGTTACTCGCACCCAGCCCTGTTACATACATCGCAGGTTTGCAGCTCAGCTGGTCACAACCATACAAGCAGGTACAGCACAACAGCAAAAGCTCCTGGTGATGGGCTCAATCCACTAGCAGCGGCCCTAACAGTAAAGTGCATGGTTGGACCGGGGCTTGGAGTGATACAACCGATGAAGAGACGGTAATTTGGGGTTGGCTTCTCCTTATGGCTTCTCACTTCTTCTGCGAAGAATTCCTGCAGGTGTCAAACAGCCTGAGACCACGATATTGGATATCCTCGAATTGCTTCCTTCAGTATATTGATGATGGATGATGATAACAGCTAACCGTCTGCGGCAGGGTCTTAAGGAATTAATCCCTCATACTAATTAGCTATCACCCCTGTCCCTTCCAGCCTTTAGCGCGTCATACGGCCCGATTCCTTCCGACCTTAAGCCATTATATCTGACATACCCCTTAGTAAGGCCATCGCAAACCTCGCTGGCGCTCACTATATCGGGATTATCGGTGGCTAAGTCCTTTCCGAAGCCGGTTTAGATCGCTTTCTATTAGGAACTCCTACGTTACTTTACGCTCCATTTAGCTTGCCATAATCCTTTTGCGAAGTTCGTCTTTCTTTTTGATGGATTTTAATTATTATATAATCTTTTCCATCCTTAAAAGCTTTACGAACCTTTTATGCGCGTTACCTGTAAGCGATTTCGTTAAACCGTTAGCTACTATGCCGTTCGTTTCCTTTTATTTAACCCGTACGTTTTTTCGCAAATACTCTTTTTTTAACCAGTAATTATACACTTCGACGTATTTCAACTTCGTTACCAACTTTAGAGAGTTTTCTGTAAGCAATCTAAAAGTTTACTTATTATTACAATTTACTATATAAAGGTAATCGAATTCCAAAGTTAAGGCTTTTAGTAATCGATTTAAAAATAACCCTTTTTAGCTATTTAGCTTAACGCTAATAGCTTTATTTTAGTTGTATTTATAGTAACTATATTTTGCTTATTTGCTTTTTATCTTACGGGTTTTCCGAATAACAAGATTACGAACCCTTAAAAGCTTTTCCGATTAATTAAAGTATTAACAAACGAAGCGTTACTTATACATACTATAACTTAAACGTTTCTGTTACTTCCGTACCGAATAAAGAAATTACGGGTATAATACAAGTAACGAATTACATTATTAATAACTTTGTAATAAACGTTTAACGGGTTATAATTAAAACGTAATAATTGTAAAACGGCAAACGTTACGTTAAGGCGTATGCAAATGGCAGCGAAGAAAATCGAGCCGACCTTTTTCTGATATAACTTTCGCTGCTTATTCGTCGCTTTTCTTTTGAACGGAAAAAGTTCGTACTGGTTTATAAAAATATGAAAAATTCGCCCTAATATATCGATTTAATATTAAGCTATTACCTTTTCGATATATGATTTTTGTAATAGCCAAATCGATCGATCGTTTTTTCGACGTAGTATATAAATTCTTAAAGACCATTTAAGTTCCCTTAATATATTAATATTAAACCGTTTCTTTAGGTTAATAATTAATTTTTTTTTTAATTTTTTTTCTTCCTATACCTTAATACGATATTATCTACGGAAAAGAATACCAGTATATAACCTTTTATCATTACATAAAGCTTTTGAGAAATTTCCTTAAAGCCTAGGTTTTTAAAGACGTCTGTAAACGTTTTCTGTCATAAAAGAGGTAACTTTCTTAAGCTGTACAAAGCCTTCCTAAATTTAAATACTTTCACTTTTTTCGTAAACCTTAAAAGCATCTTTATAAAAACCTTTTTATCTAAATAGTTATAAACAAAAACGTTAATAACGTCTAATTACGTAAACTTTAAGTCGAATTTAGCAGTTATTGTAAAAATAAACCGTAACAGTATTTTTACTAACATTATTACTTTTATAAATAAATTTTCCGCTTTTTGTTAATTTCTGCATACTATTAACTTAATTTTGCACTTTTAAAATATCTTATGTTTATCGAACTTATAAATATATACCTATTTACAATAAAATACTTGATAACTTATAGCTAATTTCGCAATGACCATTTTTTATAACCTAAGGAATTATGCTTTTTAAGGTAAATGTAACGAACCTGTTATATATCTACCTGGAGGTATGAGCAGTATCCGAAATGGGGTTTTGATTTGCAGGTAGCAATAGTGCGAGGAATAATTTAGTAGTCTATTCGTGAAAGAGCTTTGCGGACTTTTCTTTTAATCGGAGAACGGTGCTTTTGATTGAAGGCTTAGATTGATATTTAAGGAGAGGAAATTAAGTAAGTGCTATTTATATAAAGGTTTTATCCATTATATATCCTTTTATTATTTAATAAGTGTACCTGTAATTTTTTGGTTTTACTAAATTACTTAAATCCTGTGATCTGGGTAATTTACCAGATTAAGTAGATCATATAATCACCTGATTTAACGGGGACCTTACCTTTTCTGGGGGCCTTTTCTAATACGGACTACCAAGTAAACCGTAATATTATTCTTCTTTTCTTAGGATATTTGTCTTAAAGATAAAAAAGTAAGTGTTCCTTCCGTTTTTAATACAACTATTTTTCCTGAATGCCAACTTATTATGGCGGGTCGCATAGAAAAACAAGTTCGCAAGATGCGTACAAACCAACGTTAGTTTCGTGATTTCCGTTCGAACTTTATTCGTACGTACGGCTTTGAAGTTCTGCCTTGCTTTAGTTATCTTTTGATTGGGGAGGAACAGTGTTTTATGACCGAAAACCTTTCAAGCTGTTATTATTGCACCCGTCGTTAACGTTACTTTAACGGATTTTCGGTTGCTATGTTTTTCTTAGAAAATATTAGTTCCGAGCGGGATCGTTTTTAAGAGGAACGTTGCGCCGCCGAAGATAAGCTTTTGGAGCTGCAGCAAAAGTTTCAAGAAGAAATGTTAAAAAGAGTAAATAAGTTGTAACGATTGCGTCGTTAGGAAGATATCCTGAAAAAGAAAGCTTTTGAGATATTAAAAGAGGGTTAAAAGTTAAATTAGCTGGAAGAAAAGAAAAGGTGGAAGAGGAACAGCGTTGCATAAAGGCTGAACAGGCGCGGCTTGCGTCGGAGATTAACGCCATAACGGAGGCGTTTGCTTTTTTCGACTGGAACGTCGATGGTTTAGATCTGGAGGTTGGACCGTTGTCGCTTGCGACGTTGGCTGCGTTGGAGACGGTCGGTTAGGATTCTGGCGGTGAAACATTTTAATTAGGTTTTTCGTATTCGTTAAATGTTTAAGGGGTTCTTAAGTATTGTTTTCCGGTAGGTAATTCTTTTATTTTATCAAGTACTGGATTTTGCTATTAACTTTTTTCGAATCCAATATTTTTTCGATTTCGTACTCGTCGGTACTTTCCTCGATTTCCAAGTTTGTTTCCAGCGGGGCGTTTTTAAGTCCTAGTTTTAGCAGGGAAATATGGAAAATAAAGTATATCTTTATTATCTTAAATAGCAACAGTCGATAATTAGGTTTGGAAATAACTTCGTCAACCTTAAATGGACCGAGTTTTTTAAAATCAAGTTTGTCGTTGGGTTTTTTGTTTTTGATTTGTGAAATATTTAAAGTCGCGTTTTGTTTTTGGCGTAATAGGTAAACTTTGTTTCCTTTCGATAAAATTAGTCCCTTAATTTTCCGTTTATTATAATATTAAGCTATCCGTTATTAAAAGAACTGTAGCTTAATTTTAAAGCAAGTTTAGATAGTTTTTATTTTAAATGCTATCGTTTTTACTTTAAAGGTTATCGAAGTAACTTTCGGAGCTTTACCGAATAGTTGCTTTAATCGCTGCGTTTTTACGTCTTATCTATATACGGCTGTATAAGGTAAAACGCCCATATTTTTATTAATGGATATATTTTAAGTTACTTAAACTAGTAAAAATAGTTTTACCTAATTATCTTGCTGGTAATTAATATAGCTTTTTTTGTACTATTTTAGGGTTCGGTATAAGCGTTTAATTTGTCCATCCGTTTAAAGGTAATACGCGGTAAAAAATTTAAATTTGGCGCCAATTTGCTTAAAAAAGCTAATGCCAAATTTGGAAGTAAATAACTTATCTCTGTTTAAAATGATTTTTTCCGGGATTCCGTATTTATCAAAATAATGCCTTACAAACGCGTAAGTTAACTGTTCTGCTGTCGTATTTTCTTTAAAAGGTAAGAAGTACCTATATTTGGTAAGTCTGTAAACTATTACCTATATTCCGTCCTATTAAATTCCGGTAACGGGGTTTTTAAATAGGGATAAGCCGGTAATAAAGTTCCAAGCTATGGTATTCTATACTTTATTTGGAATTTTTATAGATTGCAATAATCCATACGGTTTATAGCGAACTGCCTTAGCCTTATTACAAATGTTGCAGTTTTTAAATACTTGTTTAACAATTTATTTAAGTTCTGGGAAATCGTACTTTTCTTATAATCGTTTAACTGTTTTGAAAATCTTTTGGTATTTATATAACGGGTTTTCGTAAAATTCTTTAACAAACTGTTTTTACTGTTTTAATAGAATATAAACCTTTTCATAGTATAACAATTAATCCTTAAACTATCCTTTTAGCTATTTAACTTTGTTCTTTTTACCGAAATCGTAGAAATTTCTAAACTTCGACAGGAATTTAAAAATAGGTTTTTTTTAAAATTTCGCATAACCTTAAACTGCCTTCCTTAATAGTTTAGAACATTCTTATACGGCGTTTAAAGATTTTGATGGTATAATCTCTTTTTCGGTTTAAAATATCCGCCTAGGTATTTTCTTTCCCTTTAATATAGTAAATCTTAAAGTTAAACTTAAACAAGAAAATCATCCAATTCTTATGTCGTTTGTTAAGGTCTTAAGCCGTCATAAAATAAGTAAGGTTTTTATAGTTAAAGTAAATGTTAAAGAGGTCCTTAGTTTTATTAAAGTAACGTTCTTATTCTTTAAATGTTATAATAATTACTAATAACTCTTTGTCGTAAATAAGGTATCCCAATTCTGCATCTTTTAAGGCCTTAAAATAATAGGTTACCGGATGCAATTTTCCGTTATCTTCTTATTATTTTAGAACTGCTTTTAGGGCTTTATTTAATACATCGGTTTTTAGTTGTTTTTTTTGTTGTGGTTGGGTAATTCAATAATAAAGGCATTAATAATTTTATTTTTAAGTATTTGCATTACTTCCTTAGCTTCTTTTTGGAATTTAGACTTTTTTCCGGTATACTCCTTAATAGTAAGGTTTATTAGGGGTTTGGTAATTTTTTCGAAATCTTCAATTAAGTTACGTATATAACCCGTAAATCCTAAAAATTGACGGACGTTTATAACAGTTGCTTTGTCGGAAATCGGCCAATTCTTAACTGCCTTTATTTTAAAGTCCTGGATTTGAATTTGTCCGGGGGTAATGGTAAAGCCTAAAAAGTTTAACTTTCAAATATGCCATATACTCTTTTCGGCGTTAACCAACAAGTTTGCTTTTTCGAATGCGTTTAATATTTGGGCGACATATTTTTTGTATTCCTTTAAGGTTTTAAAGTAAATAAGGATATCGTCCAAATAAACGAATACGAATTTGTCGAAAAACTTTCGTAAGATAGTTGTTAATATATGTTGGAAACTTGCAGGGGCATTAGTAAGTCCTTAGAACATTATCTTATATTCGTAAAGTCTATTAATTATTTTAAAGGCGCTTTTTTATTTTTCGCTTTTGGTTATTTAAACCAAGTAGTAACCGTTTGGCAGGTCCAGCGCTGTAAACCATTTAGCTTTGTTAATCTTTTCCTTTATGGTATTCATAAAGGTAAAAAAGTATTTATTTTTAATAGTGATATTGTTCAATTGTTAATAGTCGTAAACCTTTTTGTATATAAAATTTCCGTTTTTATCGATTCGGATTTTTCCATCCTTTATCTTTGGTACCATCATAACGGGATATCCTGCGGAAGATTCAGACTTCTGGATATATCTTCGTTTAAGGTTTTTTTGTAAGCTTTTTTACAGGGCCTTAGCCTTTTCAGGGTTTATGTGGTAGATCTGGTAAAGCTTTGGATGGTATCCTTCTTTAATAGAGATTCTATAATTTTATTGGTTATAATTAGGTAATTCCTTTCGGGTTTATTCTTTAAATAGCTTCTTAAACTTTCGGTACTTAAGGGGTACTTTAGCAGTAGGATTTACTACTTTGGCTTTTTTGATTAGGTAGCAGAATTTTCGGAACTCCTTTATAGAAGAAATTGTAAGGCGATTTTAAGAAAGTTTCTGGGTTTTCCAGTTAATGTGAAGGTTACTGAAACGAAGCTACGGTATTCCAAAGATAATATCGTATTCTGAAATGTTAATTATGTCCAGCCTAATTTTTTCTGAATGTTTTTATATTTGCACTGGAAGTTTTTCCGTTTCTTTAAGGATTCGTCCGTTTTCGTATTTAGATAGGCTTCCGTCGACGGTAAGTAGCTTATACGACTTTAGCTTATATTTCCAGGGAATCCGATGTCTTTCTGCAACTGGTAGTAAAATAAAGTTACCTTTTACTCCTAAATCGATTATAGCTTTGAATGTTTTGTTCCTATACTAGAAAGGAATCTCAATCTAACTGCGTTATCCAGTCTTTGCCTTATATAAGGTCTTAAAGGTTGGGGCTTTTCGATGCCTTAATTTCGAAGGCCTGCGTAATTTTTTAACGTATTGGTTTTGTTAACCAGGAAACGTTTTTATTCTCGGGCTTTCTTAACCGTATGCCTTATATATTTGTCGTTTATATAAGTGTACCACTTCTTTTTTGCTAATCTGGCAGGTTATTCTAATAGCTTTAACTTCCGATATTTAAAAAAGTTTTTATTTCAAGATCGAGGCTTTCAAAAAGGATGTTCCTATATCTAGTAATTCATATATTATATATAGCATAAAGGAGTAGTATAGTCATCCCTAGGCAATAGCCCTTCGACTTTGGTTCGACTTCGGTTCGACTTAGGGTGTAAGTAGCAAGATCGGGGATATTTTGGCTACCTAAAAGTCTTAATATATCTACATTCGTCGTCGGGTTCGGTAAGGGTTTTTTGGTCCCATCCGGGCCAATAATCATTATTTTGTTTGGCGCGGAAATAAGTTAAACAATTATTATCGTAACAGGCAGAAAAATAAAGGAGGTCGTAATTATTAACGAGTTCTTAAGGTAACTTATTTATTTCTGGAAGCTTACTGGGCTTTGGGAATAACTGTCCATGGTTGTTAGGGTTAAAACGTAACTAACTATATTCGTCGTATAGTTTGCACTTCTGCTTATTTAAATGGCAAATGCATCCTAGCTCCATAGCTATTCTAGAAGCCATTTGTCCGGGATAGTATTTGCAGGCTTTAGCAATTTAGTTCTAATAAATCGGGCAACGCTTGTATTCTAGGTCGTTATTCGGTTTGTAATAAGTGGTTGCAATGGTAAATTCTTGTTGGGAGGAAGTGGAACTTACTCCTTTTCTTCCTTACTGTCTGATTCTTATTCGGCCATTTTAAATTTTTTTTAAGGTTCAAAAATCCCTTCCTTTTTAAAGTTCCTTTTTGCTAAAAAGCGACATTCGCTTTTATAATAGCCCTTTTTGCCATAATTAAAATATTTAACGTTCGATTTGTCTTTTTTAAGCTTGTTTAAAGCAGTACTTGCTTCCTTTTAAAGCTTGCCCTTGGTTTTGTCCCTCTGGGACTTGCTGCTTAAGCTTTGGTCGTTTTTCTTTTTGTCGATCTTTTTTTCTTTAAGTACTTTTTAAAAATACGTCGATCGGCAATAATGGCCTTATCAATATAATCCTAGAAGGGGCCAGTCTTAGGTACTTTGTATATCTTATCCTTAACTTATAATTTCAAGCCTTTATAAAAAAGGTAAAATAATGCACTTTTTGGAAGATTGGAAATTAATGCAAAGCGATTAAACTTAATTGCGTATTCAGCTGTTAACTTGGTTTATCAAAAAAAGTGCAACTGTTCCACCGCATGTTGCTTTTTATCGGAATTTCTAAACAAAGCTTGCATTTTCTTCTTTAAAATGTTTATAATTACCGAAAACATAATTAATTAAGTCGGAGGATTGGTCCGAATAATTTACAACGTAGTTGTTTATGATAGGTTTAAATTACAAAAGAACTTTTCCAGCCAGCAGCTGGAAAATAGCCATTACTTTCTAATAATTCTCCGTCAAAAAATTCTTATAGAATTTGAGGTAAAGTCTGGCCTGGACTAAGAATTCTTTTACATCCGTAGTTCCATCGTAAGGTTTTGGAAGGGTTAGTTTGTAGCTTTTGATTTCCGGCATTCTATGGTAGCTGGGAAAGGAAATAATGCTTTTACGAATCTTGTTTGCACCAAACAGGAGAAAGGTCGAAAACTTTTGTTGTCGGATAAGTTTAGCGTATTCATCTTTTAAGGTTCTAACTTTTCTTACTAAAATGTTCAATTTTTCGTTAATGGTAGGTTTTCTTTTTTGCCCTTTTTCTTTTTGGTTAACTGTTCCTATTTTTCCTTTTCTGCTTCAAACTTATAAACTTTTATGGTATCTTTTACCGGAGCAGGCTGTTGCTGGAGCTAAAAGGAAAAGGGTCCTCCTTAAGATCAAGTAAAGGGTAGTGCTATATTGTCGATTAAGAAGAAAATCTTTTCAATAAGTGGTAGATCGTTTAATTTGGTTATTAATCCCTTACTGGCTAATAATGGCGATCGGGTATGCTGTCTGTTTTCTGAACGTCGTCCTGTGATATCGTCTTTACTACGTTCAAAAAAGCTTATGCCCAACTAGGCCTTGAATTATCCGTCGGCTATTAATCAAAAAGTTATCAAAATGTAACGAACCTGTTATACATCTACCTGGAGGTATAAACAATATCCGAAATAGGGTTTTGATTTGCAGGTAATAATAATACGGGGAATGTTTTAATAATCTGTTCGTTAAAAAGGTTTGCGGACTTTTTCCTTAATCGGAAAACGGTACCTCTAATTAAAGGCTTAGATTAATAGTTAAGGAGCGAAAACTAAGTAAGTGCTATTTACATAAGTGTTCTGTCCATTATATATCCTTTCATTGTTTAATAAGTGTACCTGTAATCTCTTTGTTCTACTAGATTACTTAGATTCTGTGATCTGGGTGATTTACTAGAACAGGTAGATTATATAGTCACGTGATCAGACGGGGACCCCACCCCTCCTGGGGGCCTTTTCCAATACAGACCACTAAATGGACCGTAACAGTAAACTTCTTAAGCCGCACGAAACTGCTGCTTTATCGGATACTTTTCCAGCTTACGTACGTTTCTAAATAATTTTGCAAGGTTTTTCGATAAAAAGAATTTTGTTTTCCAATAGCAAACGTTTTTATGTAAAAGCTGGCGATCTTATAATCGCGGAAACTGTAAAACCTTTTTTTTTTTGCAAGATTCGTAAGTTGTTTTTATACCGTAAAGCTTTTTCTACGTCCTTTTCAACCTACTAATCAAACTGTCTAACCGTTAAGCCGACGTAGTTAACGTACGGAATCCCTTTTATTAACTTAAATAGCTATAAAAATTTATCCCAACCTATTTCTTTAAGATTTATTTTATATCTTACAACTATTTCATTTTAAATACTTTCTTCCTTTAACTACTATTCGTTCGAAAAGGCGTTAACCTTATCCTCGTCTCCTATAACTTCCGTTTTCGAATCGTTTTCTTTAAGAATTACCTCGTTAACAGCTAATTCTTTAGGTAACTATACCTTCGCAACTGAATCTTTAAAATTCTTAATTATTTCCTCCAAACGCTCTAACGCATTTTTCCTGCTAAAAAACTCCATCTCGTTAAAAATCACATCTTTCGTTGCAACCACCTTCCCAAGCTCCGGTACCCATACCCTATATATATTCGTAAAGTTATACCCCACGAAATACCCGGTATCTACTTTAAGGTCCAACTTTTGCAGCTTGCTTAACTTATAATTCGGGTTAAGCTTTAATACGTAATACCTACAACTATAAGCCTTAAAATAAGCTAATTAAGATTTCCTAAGACCTAATATCCCATGTCTCTCAGCCATATAAATATATACAACCTTATATAAGGTCTTCCACTTAAAGCAGCTGTTAAAGTCCTATTATAAAGGTAAGCAGCGCAACTAACAAGCTCTTTCCACAAATTATGCGGCAATTTCGACCCGATCCTTATCGCTCGTACCTTCTCAATCACTACACCCCCAAACGCTCTACGCCTCCATTTTAAACGTACGTATATGAAGTAAAAGGCTCGACAAGAATTGTCAGCTAGCAGGGGGTGCGCTAGCACCCCATATACGGAAAGGCTCTCTCTGATCAGAACATATAGGTTCCGTAACTAGACTCCATAAAATGAGGAGGGCGTGCTCTAGAGCGCCTGCAGCTAGTTATCCAATACAACACATCTGATGTCCCCTATATCTGACAAGAATCCCTTCTAAACGTAACCATCTAACTAACGAATTACAAACGAATTCCATATCTCCTCGAATAAACTTCACTCGAAATCTAAAATATTTCTTAACCTAACCTATATAATCTTTCAAAATACGTAAGTTTTCATCCTCTTTTCCTGCTATTACGCAAAAATACACTATTACCCAATACAAAGCTTCGCAAGAAATCGTCAGTACTCGTTTATATCCGCGGGCTTCCTCCGAAAAGTTTTGCCAATTTAAACGCACCCTTAAAAAAGGTGTAATTACTTTCAAATCTGGCTCTTTTCGCAAAAGGATTTCCTTCATTTTCGCTAGGGCATACGCCGGGCATTCGGCCATTCTAAGGCCCTTTAGCAGCATTCCACGGCAGTAATTAAGTAAATGCTTTAGGGGTTTTGGCCCATAGTAGCCCATTCTTAAATGCTATAATAGCTCCAACCCTAAGGCTTAAGCCCTTAATTAACCAGCTGCTCTACCTGCTTTCTTAATTACAGGAAAAACGGCCCTTATACAACTTCTATTTTCGATTATACGCTAATCTTCCTTTTTTTTTTCAAAATATACAATTTTTGGTAATCTTTACAATATCTTACGTTATTGTCAAGGGTATCCTAATAGTAACCCTCCTATTCGAAACGCTTATATGAAACGATATTGCAATAAAAACCTTAGCAATAAGCCATTTCCTTTAACACTAGGGCTCTTTTTCTTCTTACGTAAATCTTTAAAGTTACTATCTTTAACTTAAAAGTTTAACCCTATCCGTTTACGCGATAGTTCCGAAAACGAAACATTGTTAGCAAGTTAATCCATCTCTGCAGCAAAGCTTTCACTTTCGAAAATCGTAACATAAGCACTTCCTTTTACGGTTTTAAGATTTACCTTTTTCTACCGTAAAAATATCTTTATTAACGTACAAGCTTCCTTACTAACGGTCGTGTAAAATAATTTATTAACTTTATCTCGAAAGATAAACAGCCGTAACTAATTTACGTACTACGTCTTAAATAATGCCATTACATTAACCAAATTATCCACCTATTATAAGCCTACTAATTCAAAGATATTATTCTTTACGGCGTTCGCCATAATTACATCCCATTCCTTAAGCCATTCGTAAATATCTTTCGTACTAACGTATCTTCCTTTTTTTAAGACTTTGTTATATTTAGCTTTTACGAATTTTATCGCCTTTTCGTCGCTCTCGCCGGCGTATTTCTTAAAACTGTTAATCTATTTACGTATCGATTCGGAAGCTTTCAAGCAAGGTAAATACAGCTTCCCAACAGAACTGTATATCATCGACCTCACTGCGACGAAGCTTTTCTATCACGAATCGTGACGCTATTTTTCAAGTTAGTATATTTAAAAAAGATTCTGATATTTCGTTATCTCCTTTTCGGAAAGTTTAGCTGCGGAGTTTACGTCCTCGTTAACGTCTTCGAGCGAAAGATAATCGGGCTCCGCAACAGGTAATTCGTTTAATTCGGGATCATATAATCTAACGATGTTTCTGAGCGTACGGCTAAAAAGTTCTTCCCACCACGTATCCCATTCGCCGGAGTCTTCGAACTTCGTTCTCATGAAAAATACTTAACTATTACTCATCGTAATCCGTTTCAATTAACTGTTTGGCACCTAATGTGCTAACAGAAAAAAATGGGTTCTAGGAGCAAATATAATGAATCTAAAAAACCTCGCAAACCGGGTTCATAACTGTCAAACAGCCTGAAACCACGATATTGGATATCCTCGAATTGCTTCCTTCAGTATATTGATAATGGATGATGATAACAGCTAACTGTCTGCGTCAGGGTCTCAAGGAATTAATCCCTCATACTAATTAGCTGTCACCCCTGTTCCTTCCAGCCCTTAGCGCGTCATACGGCCCGATTACTTCCGACCTCAAGCCACTGGATCTGACAGCAGGCAAAGCAGTCCTACCCCAAACACCTACCGGTTCCTTGCAGCTCCCTTCTTCAAGTTTTTACGCCTATGTGTACACCGAAATGGCGCTGTCAACAGCTGAGTCAGTAGCAGCTTGTTTCTGCTTGTCATCCCGCTCTTTACCCCTTCGTTGGATCGGGATCGGACAGCCGAAATGCCGGACTATTCCGAGAGCTTCCTGTTGTCGTCCTCCGCTAAGAGTGCTTCTGCAGGATGCGAGCACCATGCCAATCCTTATGAAAGATTGCGGAATCGGCTTCAGAAGGTTATACCAAGGTATGCTACACACACTCGATGCTCCGATTCCGTCAAGTCAACTGTTGAAATAGACGCAGGTTATAAGTGCATAATTGGATAGATTAAAGAAGAGTCTTGCAGCATGGATACGGGAGGGTGGTTCTCATATATCTAGGTACAGGCATAGGGCGTCCTAAGTATCTTGTTAACCAGCCACTTTAATTTCAAATATTCTACTTTAGCCTATATTATTATTTTTATTTAAGAAATGAAAGTGTGACGGCTATGGGCTTAACCAACTATTAAACCTAGTCGTACGGTTTATGTTGGCAGTAGTATCGTAGGAATCTGAACAATAAAGTAATAATTACGTTTGGTAATAGCAGATATAAATCTGGGTAATCAATTATTATTGCAAGCTGGTGCTATTTAGATTATAGGAAATAATAAACGTATATATACTTTTATTAGCTCGACCGGCTCGAACCGGCTCGATCCATTTTTTGGTAGTCGAGTTTCTTTGAATCCATCGAGCCGTTCCTTTGGCTCGACTGGCTCGAAGTACTGACGCCAATTAAGCGCCGCGAGCCCATCGAGCCAGTTACGTAACCTTGGAACCGATATCGGAAATGCGTCCCACAACCTCCGACCGTTTATCAATCGAGCTAAGGCCTTTGGCCATAACACGATCTCCCCCTTTCTAGGATTTTTGCCCTTAAAGATTTGTTTGTCGCATTTATTTGGTAAGTAACTTCCCCTTTTCCATATTACTTTTTCTATTATTTAACTGCTATATCAAGTCGTATCGAAAAGCAAAAATTCTGTAAGCGTAATAACGTTTTGGTTGTATTTAAAAGAATTTATACCTTTAGTTTTAATATGTCCGCGTTTTTTTGTTTGCGCTGCAAATTTAAAGGAAAGATTTATAAAGCTTATCCTAGTTCTGGAAAGTACGTTCGTTATACCGAATATAGTGGTCTTTATAATTTATTCGGGCCTTTCGAAGCCGAATATAACTGGTTGGTCGCTAAAAAAAACCGTTTCGAACTTTAAAAGCGTTTTGCTGAAAAGGAATTTTTTCGGATCTAATAATAATTAAATAAGTTATTCGGTCGTTTAAGTCGTTTGCAAAGTTAAAAAAAACTTTCATGTAAACGTAAGATCGAAATGTTACGTAAAGGTATTAAAAGTGCGGAAGCGATAAAGGAATTCGAACGTTTGGCACGGGAGCAAAAATAACTAAAAGCTAAGGTTGCGTTAACGTAGACCACTTTTCCTGCCGACTGGCCTCCTTTAGATAATTTAAACTGGAGTACTTTTAACCTTGGCGCTTCCGGCGTTGCTGGTAAAAGTTTTTCAAAAGGCGCTGGGCATTCGTAAGGTTTTTCGTAGGTTCCCAGGTATTTTCGGAATCTGGGTAGTTTTTTTTACTTAACTAGGTACTAAATAAGTCCTTTTTCTTTACGTATATCTAGTATTTTTCCTGCTTCGTAAACTGGTATATCCTTTATAATTTCTTTGTTTTATTCCGTATTAACTTTAATTATATCTATTGTTAACTTTAATAAGGAAATATGAAAAACTGGATAAAGCTTAACCTTCGGCGGTAGCTTTAATTTATAATTATTTTTTAAGATTTTCTTAACGATTTTATAAGGGCCGATATATTTGAAATTAAGTTTTCTATTTAGGTTTTTGGTTTAGATATTTTTAGTAATTAAGTAAACCATTTTCCTTTCCGAAAAGGTTGGTCCCTTTAACTTTATTTTGGTTATAGTATTTACTTATTTAGTTACGTATGAAATTAAGCTTTGATTTTATTTTTGCGTACAGCTATTTTAGCTGTTTTAAAATAAGAATTGCTTTGACGTTAGCTGGTTTATTTTTATGTAGATTTCGGTAAATTTCGGGTGTAAAACCAAAATTGGTAATTGCTGGCGTTATTTTAATACTTTCGTAGTAGTTAATATTCTAAGTTAGTTATGTAACTGGTAACATTTCGACTTAATTATTCTGTTCGTAATTAATATAATATCGTAAATACGTTTTTAACGTTTGGTTAGTTTTTTTTGTTTGTCCGTTTGTTTAAGGTTTAAATACGTTAGATAATTTGTAATTTAGTTTAAATTAAGTTATTAAACTTTGTTAAAATTTCGAATAAAGGTAATATTTTTGTCCGAAATAATTTCTGTTAGAAGTCCGTAGGTATTTAAAATATATTTAAGGAAAATATATGCAAGTTGCTTTGTATCGGTATTTTTATTATAGGGTAGGAAATTTAAAAATTTCGTAAATCGATTAACGATTATAAAGATGCTGTCGTAATATATTTTTGTAACTGGATTTTTAATAAAGGAAGTTTAGTAATAAAGTTAGATGTAATCGAATTTTATGGTCGTTGAGCGACTAGTAAGGGTTGTAGCTTTCCATAGGGCTTATATCGTCGTGTCTTTATTTTGGCGTAAATATCGTATTGCTGTATAACCTTTTATACTGTAATTTTTATTTTAGGAAAGTAATATGTCCGTTATAGGCATTTTAGGGTTTTGTAGATTTTTGGGTGTCTATATATAAGGTGTTCGTATATATTCCGTATTAGATTTTGTTGTAAGTTTTCGGGTACCTGTATTTTGTTTATTTGGTACTTTGCTAATTAATTGGCCTTGTATTATTAGATGCGCTAATGAATACCAGCTAATATCGCTTATATCGCAACAATTCGTCGTTATTTTAAGTATCTTTCGGGTATAATATCGAATATTATTTGTTATACCTTAACTTTAGGTTTTTCCAGGTTAGGTCGTGTGTTAAGCTCGTTTGTTTTGCTATTTTTTGATTCTTTTCGATAAATAATAACGTAATCGAATTTAAAAAGGTTTTTTTGCATAACGTAATTATCTTTCGACAAATTCTTACGTCGTAAAAAAGTGTATAATATTTTTATAATCTGTATATATCTTGATTTAATGCATATTACCTTAAAGATAATATTTAAATTTTTTAAAGGCGTTAACGATAGCTAGAAACTTTTTATTATAAATGGGAGAATTTAATTCGGCTCCATGTAATTTATAAAAATAAAACGTAATCGGGTAAAGTTTTCCTTAATCGTTTCGATATTTAATTATAATTCTTAAAGCATAATCCGAAATATCGGTTTTTAGCTTAATTAATCGCTTTAACTCGTATATAATTAGTACTGGTTTATTGGTAAAGGCATTTTTAATTTGTTAAAAAGCTATTTTTTCTTTTAGAATGCATTTAAATAATATATTTTTTTTTTGTAAATTCCGTTAATGGCATAATTATTTTGCTAAAATTACGTATAAATCGTCAGTAATAATTAGCGAATCTAAAAAAATTTATATTTCCTTAATATTAGTAAGTTGTACTTAATCCTTAACTGCTAATAACTTTTTAAGGTTTATGCGAATTTGTTTTAACGTAATAATATATTTTAAGAATTTAACTTTTTACTGGTAAAAATGGCCTTTTTCGGTATTAACTAAAAGTTTGGCGTTTTATAGCGCCTATAAAACCTAAGAAATATGTTCTTCGTACTTTTTTTCCATTTCCAAATAAATAAGAATATCGTCGAGGTAGCAGATAACAAAAATATCCAAATATTTTCTTAGTATATGGTTTATTATTCGTTAGAAGGTTGTTGGTGCGTTAATTAATTCTGTAAGAATAACTAGATATTCGTATAAGCCATATTTCGTTCTAAAGGTTATTTTTTATGTCTATCCTTCCTTAATCCGAATTATGTTATAATTTTGCGAAAATCGATAGCTATAAAATATTTTCCTCCGTACAGGCGGTTTTTTATTTCAGTAATTAATAGTAATGGCGTTTTATTCTTAACGGTGATATCGTTAAGTTGTCGATAATCCACTATTAATCGAAGCTTTCCCCCTTTTTTCGGTATAAAAAATATAAGGTATCCGGCTGGTAATTTGGAACGTCGAATCCATCCTTTTCGAAGCCTATCTTGGAAATAATCGCGTAACGTATATAGTTTTGCATAATTTAAGTTATAAATCGGATAAAAAACGGTACTTTTGCCATTTTTAAGAATTATTTCGTAATTCTATTCGCTATATTCTGGCAATTTAGTATTAAGTTCCTTACTAAATAACTTATCGTATTTATGGTATTGTGAAAATACTTTAATTATTTATTCTAGTAATTTTTCGGCCAGTTATTTTAAATCGTTATTTATTTACCTAAATTTTGCTTTAAAGTTAGTAATAATACGTCGTATTTTTTGGTTATGTCCTTTTTTTTAGATATGCTATATTGCTTTTAATAATAAGGTTTTTGCCGTTTTTTTATACCTGCATTCGTTTACTTTATCGATCGAATATTAAGATCTTTCGTCGTTTGGCTTATCGTTAAAATATAAATCGTAATTTATTTCGCAAGTTTTTTAATTAATAACCGGGTTGTATTATTTTAACTATAGCAAACCTAAGATTAAATCGAAGTTTTCGATGGCAATAACGTCGAAATTAATGGTTTATTTTTTTCCTTCAACAAAGGTTTTAAGGTAATTAATTTCGTATTAGACTTATCCGTCGTCGTAATTAAATATTTAACTTTCGGCGTTTTCGACTTCGTAAAGGTGTTTTTTGTTTTTTTATAGTAGCTGTAACTCGTTAACTACTTTTAGGGCGATGTAGTTGCTTTTTGTTGCGCCGCAGTTTAAAAATGCAGTATATCGTTTGTTTTTGATTCGTATTTGTACTGTAATAGGTTTTTTTCGTGCTGTTCGTATCGTATTTAGAGCCTTTTTAAAGTGTTACTATCTACTTTCGTTTTTTTTTTTTTGCCAGCTTGGGGCTTTATTACAGGTGGCTTAGCTCTTCTGGGTTATTCCCGAATTGTTAAATTCTTTTTTTAATTTTTTTGTTTTCGTTTTGGATCCATTTTAACTGCTGTTTTTGTCGGCGTAGCGTTGCTGTCAAATATTCCATTTGGTTTTGGAACATTTCTTTGGTAATGTATTTTGGCTTTAAGATTTTCCAGCTTTAATTTGAAAAAAAGCGATTTTTCTTTTGGATAGTTAATCGCTTTTTTGGGTTTTTCGTAAAGGCTAGCTGGATCCGTAAATCGGTAATCACTTTCTGATAGTACTTTTTTACTATTTTTTGGATTAATTTTTTCCGCGGTTAATAGTTGTATTATTCGTAATAGCATTAAGGTTTATATGTAGGGCAATATTTACGTTTTGGCCAGCTTTTAATAGCTGCCAATTCGTCGATCTTTTTTATCGTGACGGCTTTTCGTATATGGCGATATTACCTTTGATCCTTAAGATTATTTCCAGTTCGATTTTTAAAATCGAAGCCTTGTCACTATATGCGCATAATTCGCCGCGCGATATATTCTTTCTCGTTTTCGTGTACTTCGCATTGCGGCCGTCGACAGCTAACCGCGTGGAGCTTTCCGTACCGATCGGGTTTTCCTGGGTATAGATTTTTACATTATTTTTAGTATTCCTTTAGCTATGCGTTAAGTATTGATTGGTTATTTTTTTGCTGCCGTTTCTGTTATGTACGGGTAGGTGGCTTGTCGTCGCTTAGCTTTTTTTATTTTTTGTGCTTCTGTAGTTACTAAGTGATAATAGGTCCAGTAAATCTGGCTTTTTTGGCCCTTTTGGCTTTTGCTTGTGCCAATTTCTTTACTTTTCTTATTCCTTATCGTATCTTATGTAAAGGGTTATCGTTATTTTTGGCGCGGATTATATTAATCGTTTTTCTGTCGCCAGGTTCCTTTTTATGCTAATTTTGGGGCTTTTGCATTTTCGCGTAATATATCCGGGCTTACCGCAGTTGTAGCAGGTAACGGACTTTTCTTTCGACTGTATGGCCCTTAATTCTATAGGCCTTGGTTGCGTTTTATAGGAATTAAAAGGCGTAGGGCGCCTTTGACCTTGGTTAACTTCTTGGAATTTGGACCGTGGGACGAATTGTTTACGTCGTTTTTGTCGTCGTTCAAACTGTCGATTATCGATCTTCACAGCTTTAGCGATATATTTATCGAATGCGTTAGGTTGTTCGATTTTAATAATTTCGTCATTAATATCGTTTTTTAATCCTTTATAAAAGACGTCGATCAGAGTATCGTCTTTATCGTCGACCCATCCTATTTTAGATATAAGGTTCCTGAACTCGACGGCATATTTGGAAATTAGTTTTTTTTGTCTAAGCTGTAAAAGGTTTTATGTAGCCTTTTATTTTACGTTTAAGTTATCGAAGTTGTTCTTAAGCTTTTATTCGAAATTAACGTAACTTTCGAAAATTTTTTGGATAGCCGTTTTTTGGTCGTTTTCCGTATTTTCCAGGTAATTTCGTAACGTAAGCTTAAACTAATTTAAAGCGTTCCTTTTAAGGAATTTTATTATAATAAGAATTTTATCGGCGTCGCTTTCGATTTTTTCTAATTGTAAATATATTTTAGCTTAGGTTAAAAAACCTTAAACGCTTTTTGTATTATCGTAAAGTTCGGGTTTTTTGACTTTAAGTTTTGGAATAACAGCTGCTAATACTAAATCGACTAGGGCGGCGGCTTAAGCAGTAAACTGTTAAATATAGGCCTTAAGTTATTAAACGCGTTTTTGTAATTATTAGGTAAAGGTAAAAACGGTAACTTCGGCGCTAGTCGATATTTTAATAATATTAAATATTGTTTAAAGTTTAACGGTATTATTAAACAAAAGCTTGTAACGTATAACGATTATAAACTTAATTAAATATTAAACCTAATCGTACAGTTTATATTAATAATAATATTATAAAAATTTAAATAAAAAAATAATAATTATATTTAATAATAATAAATATAAATCTAAGTAATTAATTATTATAGCAAATTAATATTATTTAAATTATAAAAAATAATAAACGTATATATATTTTTATTAGCTCGACCGGCTCGAACCGGCTTAATCCTTTTTTTGGTAGTCGAACTCCTTTAAATCCATCGAGCCGTTCCTTTAGTTCGACTAGCTCGAAATACTGACGCTAATTAAGCGCCGCGAGCCCATCGAGCCAGTTACGTAACCTTGGAACCCACATCGGAGATGCGTCCCACAACCTCCGACCGTCTATCAATCGAGCCAAGGCCTTTGGCCATAACAGAAAGCCGGAAGTGGCCTAATTTTAAACTGTAAATGTTATATAATAAATTTATGAAATAAATATTTTTAATGATAGTTAATATCTAGTCCTTTTCCTACTATATATAGCAACCTTATACGAGGCCCTAGAAGGACAAGGCCTGCTGGTCGTCGGGTTCGCCAATGACACTAATCTGCTTGCAAGTAGCCGCAGCGTTGCCGACAATGTTACGCTATTAGAACGTGCCTATGCCGCCTGCAAACGATAGGCCTTAAAGCACGGTATGAAATTCGCCGTACAGAAAAACAAACTTATTTACTTTACGGAAGCTTAACAGGCATTACCGTAACGTATTTGCATCGAAGAAGCTAAGGCAATACCAGTAAAATCGATAAGGTTTTTAGGCGTTTGGCTGGATAAAAAGCTGCGGTAATAACGTTACTTAAAGAAAATTAGGCGGAAGCTTAAAAGGCAGAATTTCGGGTTAATAAGATTTGCGGCGACGACGTAGAATTATAGCTGCGTTAAAGTAAAGGAAATATATATTAAAGTAATTAAAAGCGCCATAGCTTACGGGGCCTCGGCGTAGCATACGCTTAAAGACGATAAATAGGGAAAGGGATTAATCCGTTATTTAACCGCCGCTTAATCGCAATGTTTCCGGACGGTAGTAAGGGCGTATAAGGTTATACCTAGCCACTTATTAAAATCGAAAGTAAGCTGCCTTTTATTAGATTTATATCTGTATATAAGGTTTACGCAATTCGAGGTTAAATTAATATATAACGGCATAAAAACGAAAATACGTAGCGTTAACAAAGCGATATAAGCGCTGATTGCCCGATAGGATTCCTAAAAAAAGAAAGATTAAAAAGGCCGCCTTCGGCGCATACCGATAAAATAACGTTACCGGGACGACGGAAAAGCGAAAACCGTATAGGCGAAGCAGTAGATAAGGACCCGGCCGCCGAAAAAAGCTTTAGGTAAGGAATAGAGGAAAAGATGGAAGGCCGTTGTTACGAACCAGAGGTTCTCCAAGATGAGAATGCTCCTTTAGGACTAGCGCGGACGAGCTCCGAGTAAACTACGGAACTGGCTAAGACCTTGGTGATTTAGTGTGATCTAGTTGATTTAAGACGAGTGGGGTAAATCACGGTAGATCACATAGATTAGAGGCATACTTACCAAAAGATAGGAGGATATATAACGAACGGTTTTCCTATATAGATAATACCCAGATAAATTCGTTCTTTAGTTATTAATTTAAGTTTTTAATTAAAGGTATCGTTTTTCGATTAAGGGAAAAGTTTGTAAATCTTTTTAATGAACAAATTTCTGAATTATTTTTCGTTTTATTGTTACCTATAAATTAAGAACCTTTTTCGGATATTGCTTATACTTTTAGGTAATCGTATAATAGGTTCGTTATATTTTAATAGCTTTTTGATTAATAGCCGACGAATGGTTTAAAGCTTAATTAGGTATAAGTTTTCCTAAATTTAATAAAGACGATATTATAGAACGGCGTTTAAAAGATAAACGACATATCCGATTGCTATTATTAGCCAGTAAGGGATTAATATCTAAATAAAATATTTTATTTTTTATTAAAAAAGTTTTTTTTTAATTTTTTTAATCGACAATATAGCCCTTTTTATTATTCGGTTTTAAGGAGGACTTTTTTTTTTCTGCAATAATTTTTTCCGGTTTTTAAGGAAATTATTAAGGTTTAAGAAAACGAACCGGAAAAGGAAGAAAAGGAATTCGATAGCCCGAAAGGTAAAGAAAAAGAATTTACGATTGACGACAAGTTACGTACCTTAATAATTAAACTTTAGGCGATAAAAAGGGAAAATGCAAAATTCGTTCAATAATAAAGGTTTTCGATATTGCTTTTATTTGGCGCGAATTAATCTTGCGAAAATATTATTTTACTTCCTGCTTATTATAAAATGCTAAAGGTTAAAAGTTATAAATTAACCTTTTTAAAACTTTACGACGGTATTACGGATGTAAAAAAATTCTTAATCCAGGTTAAATTTTACCTTAAGTTTTATAAAAATATTTTAACGGAAAATTATTAAAAGGTAATAATTATTTTTTAGCTGTTTGCTAAAAAAGTTTTTTTATAGTCCGAACTTATTATGAACGATTATTTTATAAATTACCCTAATTAATTTTTCGATTTAATTAATTATATTTTCGGTAATTATAAATATTTTTAAAAAAAAATACGAATTTTGTTTAAAGATTCCGATAGAAAATAATATGCGGTCGAACAGTTGTACCTTTTTTAATAAACCAAGTTAGCAGCCGAATATGCGATTAAATTTAATTGCTTTGCATTAGTTTTTAATTTTCCAAAAAGCATATTATTTTATCCTTTTTATAACGGCCTGAAATTATAAGTTAAGGATAAGATATATAAAGTGCTTAAAACTGGCCTTTTTCAGGATTATATTAACAAAATTATTATTACCGATCGACGTACCTTTAAAAGGTATTTAAAGAAAAAAAGATCCGATAAAAAAAGGGACGGTTAAAGTTTTAGCAGTAAATTTTAAAGAAGTAAAAACAAGGATAGGATTTAAAAAAAAAACGAATATTATTTTAAGGGAACTTAAAAAGGATAAATCGAATGTTAAATACTTTAACTGTAGCAAAAAAGGTTATTATAAAAATAAATATCGTTTTTTAGTTAAAAAGAATTTTAGGAAAAAAAGGATTCCTTAAAAAAAGGCCCAAACGGCGGAATAAGAAATAAATAGTAAAAACGAAAAAAAAAAAAAATTAATTCCACTTTTTTCTAACAAGAATATATTATTGCGACAATTTACTATAAACTAAGCGGCGATTTAAAATACGAACGTTATCCGATTTACTAGAATTAAATAGCCGGAGTTTATAAGTATTATCCCGGATAACCAGCTTTTAAGGTAACTATAAAGTTAGGATAGGAATATTATTTGGATATGCAGAAATGCGAAATATATTACGAATATAGCTAGATGCGCCCCGATAACTATAGGCAGAAAACCCTTAAATTTAATAAACCTTTAAAACAAACGGTATACTTTAAAACCGAAACTTTTAAATAAAACCTTATTAAAAAGTACGGTTTCCTCCATTTTTCGGCCTGTAACGATAACGGTTATTTAATTTACCTTCGAATAACGGAAGATAACGATTATTAACCCGGTTGGAACGAAGAAACCTTTATAAAGCTTAATAACGACTGTAGATGCATCGAAATCCCCCGATAGCCCGGATACCTTCGATTTTGTTATTTGTACCCCGAATCGGATTAAAGCCGAAAAGCTATTGCTTAAGGTTGCTTATGTTATATCCTTATGCTATGCTTAATATATAAACTTCTGAATATGGGAACAAGTTTTGCAGAAATCTTAATTTCGAATTAAAAGCCTTTTTAAATGTTAAAAGTAAAAATTACTAAAATAAAATGCTAAATTGGTTAACGAAGGTGGTATATTTGCATAGACGACAAATATACCAAATACGTAATTAAGAAAGCCCGTAAATGGAGATGTTTTTTAGCAAATAAAATTACAAAGTTAAAAAACGGCAAAGGCCTTCGAAATTAAGGTATCGAAAAGCTTTGCGAACTAAGACCTTATATAAAGTAAAAAAAGGATTACGAAATTAAATCGAAATTTTTATTTAGTACTAAAGCTAAACTTTTAAAGCCATAATTAATTTTGGAACAAAAAGTAACTTTATTTCGCTAGTCGTAACCGAAAAACATTATATTTCTTAAAAGTATAAGTTAAAGTCCTATAAATTACGGACAGTTAACGGAAATTTTTCCCAGTACGATAACGGACGAATTTTTAGAAAAATTAAAAAGCTTTTAATATAGATTTAAGGGCGTTAAAAATATTTTACCCTGGATATCGCCGACATTTTAAGTTATAATGTTATTTTAGGAATGTTATGGCTTAACTTTAGCAATCCGTTAATTAATTGGAAAATTCGCCAGCTTTTTTGGAATTACGAATTAACTTTTATTGAAAAAAGGTTTAAAGAAATCTGTTACATTATCCGAAAAACCAAGGTATTAAATTCTGCCAGTATTATACCTTTAAAGTATTAACGTTTCGAACGACTTTTTAAAAATAAAGAAAATTACGAATTATTTTTATACGGATAATAAAATTATCGCATATTTATTAAAGAAAGATATTATTTTAAGTTTTACAAAATTTATTATATAAATCTAAAAAAGGTAAAGGCTTTATGGAAAAATATTTAGTTAAACTTAAAGAAAGGTTATATTTAATTATCCGAATTTCCCGTAAGATATTTTATACTTATAATATTTAAAATTAAAAACGGCAAGCAGAAAATCGATTAAAATAAAGATTCGGTTTATCGACGCGTAGTCGATTACCGATAGTTAAACGATATTATTATCAAAAACGGCTATTTTTTAACCTTAATAAATACCTTAAGGAAAAATGTAAGTAAAGCCAAATAATTTACCGCTTTAAATTTTCGAAACGGATATTACCGTATTAAAATGGCAAAAAAAGAAAAATGGAAAATTATTTTTCGAACGATATACGGGCATTACGAATACCGAATTATACTTTTAAGACTTATTAACGCCTTTGTTAATTTTTAACGTTTGATTATAACCATATTTAGGAAATTCCTAAATAAATATATTTTTGTTTACTTCGACGACATCCTCATTTATTCCGAAACGTTAAAAGAATATAAAAAACATATTTTTTAGGTTTTTAAAGTTTTGGATAAAATAAATATCCGAATTAATCCCGCCAAAAATATATAGCATACGTAAAAGCTAAATTATTTAGGATTTACTTTTACTTCCGGTTAAATTCAAATCCAGGATTTTAAATTGGAAATAATTAAAAATTGGCCCATTTTTAATAAGGTAACCGTTACCGATATCCGGCAGATCTTAAAATTTACGGGTTACGTACGTAACTTAATTAAAGGATATAAAAATATTGTTAAACCTTTAACGAAACTTATTACTAAAAAATATATTAAAAACGAATTCGAATTTTTAAAGGAAATTAAGGAAGTTTTTTAATTACTTAAAAACGAAATTACTAAAACGCTAATAATAAAATTGCTTAATGCCGACAGAAAAAAACACTTAAAAATAAACGCCTTAAATTATGCCTTAAACGTAATTTTGGAACAATAAAAAAATAATAAAAAATAATACTTAATAACTTATTATTTTAAGGCCCTTTAAAACGTAAAATTCCGATATAAAATCTACGACAAAAAGCTATTAACGATTATTAACGCTTTTAAAGAATAGGAATTTTTCTTTAGCGAAATTAAAAAACCTTTCGATATTTATTTAAATTATAAAAACTTTACCTAGTTTATAACGATTTAAAAGTTAAACAAATGTTACGAAACTTAGATAATTTTCTTATCGAAATACAATTTCCAAATTTACTATATTAAAAAAAAAGTAAAATATTTAAACAAATATTTTAAATCGTAAAAAAAATTACGACTTTAAGGTTCCGAAACGTCGAATACAAATGCTGTAATAAATTAAGGACGGTACCTTACGGTTATATAAAATACTAAAATAACTTATTTTAAAACTTTTAACGGAATTCCGAAATTCCTATAATAAGGAAAAACAAAAAAAGGTGTAATAATTAAATAAATAACTTGAAAACTAGTTATTATATTATAGCAAAATTTATATCCCTCGAAACCAATAAAAGTAATTCGTTAAAAAGTTTTACGAAAATCCGTTATACGGATATTAAGGTATCTTTAAAATTACTAAACGATTATAGGAAAAATATAATTTTCCAAAACTTCGACGAACTGTTAAATAAGTAATTAAAAATTATAATATTTGCAATAAAGCAAAAAAAAACCCGATATAAGCCCTATAAACTTTTATAACTTACAAATATTCCAAAAAAAGCTTAAAATATTATTACTTAAAATTTTATTACCGGTTTACCTTTATCAAAAAACCCCGTTATTAAAGTTTAATATAATAGAATATAAGTAATCGTTAACAGATTTATTAAATATAAATATTTTTTACCTTTTAAAAAAACGTAACGGCAAAATAATTAATTTACGCTTTTATCCGATATTACCTCGATAAATATAAAATACCAAAAAGAATTATCTTAAATAAAGATAAGTTTTTTATATTAAAGTTTAATATTAGCTTTTTTAAGTAAATAAGCGTTAAGTTTAAATTCTCGACAACATATTACTTATAAATAAATAAATAAATAAAACGTTTAAATTAAATATTAAAGTAATATTTAAAAAATTATATTAATTATTAATAAAATAATTGCGTTAAACTTTTTCTATTAACTTAAATAATTTATAATATTTTTTTTAACGAAGATATAAGTATTTTTCCTTATATAGCGATATATGGTTATTAAGCAAAAACCTAACGGCCAGAATAACTATTAAACGAAACTCCAAAATTAACCGTAAAAGCTTTTCGAGTAAAAACGGTAATAACGAAAATCTAGATAATATAAATCCGCTTATAAAATAAATTACGATTTTTTTAACAAAAGATAACTTAATATTATAATAGGAAAAGAATTAAAGGATTAATTTTATCGAAAGGAAATAAAGTTTACTTATTACGTTAAAAACAAAACGCGTTTTCGAACATTTCTTAAATTAAAATAAAAAAACCCAGTAACAAGTTCGATTTTAAAAAGTTTAATTCGTTTAAAATCGATAAAGTTATTTCTAAAATTAACTACCGATTGTTATTACCTAAAACCATGAAAATATATTTTATTTTTTATATTTTTTTGCTTAAACCAGCATTTAAGAACGCCCTGCTGAAAACCAGTTTAAAAGTCGAAAAAGATAACGATAAGTACGAAATTAAACGAATACTGGATTTTAGGGTAATTAAAGATAAGGTTTAGTATTTAATTAAATAAAAGGAATATTTATACGAAAAAAATACTTAGAAACTTTTTAAGTACTTAACGAACGTAAAGGATTTAGTTAAAACGTTTTACCGCCAGAATCCTAACCGACCGTCTTTAACGCGGCTAACGTCGTAAAAGATAACAGCCCAGTATTTAAATCTAGCCCTAAAGCGCTTTAATCGAAAAAAATAAACGCTTTTGTTATAGCGTTTATCTTAAAAACAAACTAAGCTTGCTTTACTTTTATACGGCGTTATTCTTTTTCCAATTTTTCTTATTTTTCTAGTTAATTTAATTTATATTTTTCCTTTAAAATCGTAATAACCTTTTTCTTTAATACGTTTTGTTAAAAGCGTAAGCGTTTTAATCGCTTAATAAATTCCTACAATTTTTCTTTTTGCCGCCGAAATATTTTCTTTTAACGTTAACGTAATTTATCCAATTTTTTCTTAATTATTTCCTGATACGTTAAAAACTTATTTTCGATTTTACGTTGCTTTTGCTGCAACCGATTACGTTTTTTATCAATTTTCGATAAGGAATTTATAATTAATACGTTATAAAATAAACGTTAATAACGAGTACAATTATTATAATTCGGAATACCGATTATATAAAAATAATCATAATTACCAAGGCGAACGCAATTCGAATAAGGAAATGTTTTAACGCCAAAACTTTTAATCGAATTAATTCGATTGTTTCGGGATTCCCGTTGGTTAGGACGAAATTTTCTTTTTTGCTTATTTGTTCGACTTATCATAATAAGTCCAGTTAACTGAAAAAAAAACAGCAAAAGGCAGTTTCGAATAAAGGGATATTTACCTTTTTTTATCTTTAGAACAAAGATTCTTAAAAAAAGGAAATAATGTTACGAACCAAAGGTTTTCCAAGATAAAAATGTTCCTTTAGGATTAACGCGGACGAGTTCCGGGTAAATTACGGAATTAGTTAAAACTTTCGTAATTTAATGTAATCTAGTTAATTTAGGACGAGTAAGGTAAATTACGGTAAATTACATAAATTAAAGGCATACTTACCAAAAGATAAAAGGATATATAACGAACGGTTTTCCTATATAGATAGCACCCTGATAGATTCGTTTTTTAGCTATCAATTTAAGTTTTTAATCAAAGGCATCGTTTTTCGATTAAGGGAAAAGTCCGCAAATCTCTTTAACGAACAAACTTTTGAATTATTTTTCGCCCTATTGTTACCTGCAAATCAAGAACCCCTTTCGGATATTGCTCATACCTCCAGGTGGTCGTATGACAGGTTCGTTACAGCCGTACAGGAAAAAGTGCGGAAACGGAGCGGCGTAACCCCTTTGTCGCCGGCGGGACGTAATAAAATACCGGAAGATTCGATAAAGATAAAACTTTTTTATTATAGCTTAAGGAAATACGAAATATTTGCCTTTTTTTAAATACGTACGAAAGTCTCGGTTTAAAAATCTTTTTATTTTAATACGGCGTTTTCGAAATGGTTACGTTCCGGTATATTTGCGGGAATAATACGGAAATAACATATTATCTTATCGTTTACTGTTATTTATTAATAACCGAAAAAAAAACGTTAAAAGCGCATATAATTTCGAAATAATTACGTATATGTATCGATTACGATAAATCCTTATAAAACCTCGCCACGGCTAAAATAATATTCCGGTAATTCTTTCGCTTAAGAAAGTTGAAAATGTACCTTTTCGTACTTAATATCGCAAAAAACGAAAAAGTATAACGTAAGCGTTACAAAAAAAAGCGAATTAATCTCGTAATAAAAGGAAGTAAATAAAATATTTTATATTTCGATGAAGTTAATTAAGAAAAGGTTAAATTATAAGGAAAAAAAAAAGCAGTATTAAGGCGCCGTAATAACGGCGGCGAAATACTTTTATTTAAGAATTAAATTTCGAAATTAGCAAATTATTAAATATACGTTAAACGCGCCGATATAACGGGACCGATATAGCAAAGCCGCGTAATTAACGGAATATAAAGCATCTTATTTTCTTTTTTATTCCTTTTCCTTTTTTTCGTCGTTGTCGTTGCCGTCGTCGCCGGTACGAGCGCGCGCCGTAACCGCACGCAACTTTATAAGAATTTCGGCTTAAAACAGTTAACGTATATACGGCGCTAGCATAACGGTACCGTAACGCAAACTTATTACGTTAGCAGTAAGCTGCTCGAGGGCGGTAACGACGCGCGTTAATAACGTAATAGTTACGGGATCGAAGGCCGTAACGGACGTAACCGGGATATTAATAGAAGCAGGCGCAGGTATAGATACGGCAAAGCCGGCAAGGGGTATAAGCGCAGCCGCAGCGGAAAAGACGCGTTCCGAGAACGAACGGAAAGCGCGTAAGGCCGCGTTATCCGTAACTTCGAACTTGATACGAGCTTAGTACGTTAGCGGGGCGCTACTGGTACGGGGTAGCAAACTTATATCTTCGTCGCCGCTTTCGAAATCGGCGGCCGCTTCGAGCACCGTTATAGCAGCGCGGACATCGGCGTCCTCGGGCAGTTACGGAATATTAGCGGTAACGGGACGGGGCCGGGACGGTACCTACCGGGACGCAGCCGTACCCGTTATAACAGCACTTCCGAAAGTTATATAAAAATAAAAACTTTTTACCGTTTCTTACATAACCTTACTTTAACCTACTTCGGAAATAGGAACACAATTACTGGAACTTAAGGCGGTACCGTAGCGTACTTAAAAAACTAACGGGATTATTTTTCCCTACCGCGGTACAGTACCGCACCGAGATAATTAAATTAATCAAAAAGGTAAGCTTTTAACGACAGAACGGTAAAAAACGTATCGATAACGCTCTTCAAGCGCAACGTAACCGCAGCGCACCGGTTTTCACCTTGGGCTTTCCCTTGGTTTTACCGTACGAAATATGTACATACACAGTAGAAGTACCGTATACCTTAAGAGCGATAGGCTTTATGAATAATAATAATAATAATAATAATAATAACGTACTACACAAGCTCACCGCTCATACAAGCTTACCGCTCGTTTTTTGGCACCTCGCAAATACCCAACTTCAATTGTTTATTTCTTAACATTAATAACATGGAACGGCTTACAAAAGAAAGCAGGCTAAATTTAGCCATCCTGGCTAAAAAACAAAACCCAAAGCTTAGCTATAGATGTCTGCATTTAATATACACCATCCCCGAATTTACTTTAAAAGACAGATACAACGGTACAGCTTCCCGAGCCGACATTATCCTTAATTCGCGAAAATTGAAGTTAACAAAAGAAGAATCGATTGTCGACCGAATCCTTGACCTAGATACCCGAGCGTTTCCTGTCCGGCTTCAGTACGTTAAAGATATGGCCAATTTATTGCTTGCTTAACGCGCTGCGAGACGCGTTGGAGTTAACTGGGCGTCGAATTTTATTAGACGGCAGAAAAAGCTCCAGACGCGTTTAAATCGGAAGATCGATTATTAACGAGTCCTAGCCGAAGATCCAGAAACATTTCGCAAGTGGTTCGAGCTGATTTGGCTATAATCGCGAAGTACGGCATTACAGAGGAGGATATTTACAACTTTAACGAGATTAGCTTTTTGATGGGGCTCCTTATGGCAACGGGCATGGTAATTACCAGTGCCGAAAGACGTGGAAGACCTAAACAAGCGCAATAAGGGAATAAAAAATGGGTTATAGTTATCCAGGCTGTTAATTTCCAAGGTTAGGCTATGCCGCCATTTGTTATTATAGCGGGTAAAAATCATTTTAGGTCCTGATACCGCGATAACCCACTGCCAACAGCCGATTAAAAGATCGCATTAAGCGATAATGGCTGGATAACATATAAATTGGGTTTCGAATAAATCCAGTATTTTGAGAAATATATTCGGACGCGTGCGAAAGGTTCCAAACGTCTCCTTATCCTCGACGGCTACGAAAGCTACCATTCGATGGAATTCGAAAAATATTACGCTAATAACAACGTTATTACGCTTTGTATGCCCGCGCATTTTGCGCATCAGTTTTAATTTTTAATGTATTTTGTTTCTTTGTTTTGAAACGCGCTTATTCGCGGTATATCGAAAACTTAATGCGATGTTATTATACCTATATTGCTAAAGAAGATTTTCTCGCCGGCTTCCGCGGCGCGTTCCAAGCTGTCATGACGTCCGATAATATAAAATCTGGATTCGCGAAAGCTGGTGTTGTCAGCTAGCAGGGGGTGCGCTAGCACCCATATACGATAAGATTCCCTCTGATTGGAACATATATATTCCGTGGCTAGACTACTTCGAAGATTAGTACGTGTTGCTAAAGTGCACGCAACTAGCCAATTAATACAATACAACTGATGTCCGTTATATCTGGTAATTAAGAGTTTTATTCGTTTAATTTGCGTTATTTATCAATTAATCAGCTATTATTAAGACGATATAGGCTGTATATTAGTAGTAATTATCTGTATACTTATTAGTCATAAAGGCGACCGTACCGTCGACGTCCGCAGTTATCTACAGTGGTTCTAAGGACTAGGACAAATTCAAGGACGAATGCCAAACCAAAGCCAAGGGATATAATTTATGGGATTATATCAATCTTTATTAGAACGATTTATAGCTTGGTGAACATATAGCGCCCGTTATTAGCTTTTATCCAAAGAGATTAGTCCGTTAGATAACGGCGCAAGCAGCTAGTGCATTTTTCGAAGGAACTTTGCAAGTCGAAGAAGTCGATTATGCGGGTTATCCGATAAATACCTTCGAGATAACGACTGAAAGCAAAATAAACTTATAATTAGGACTTTGCAACTTATATTTACCTAGACCGAGAATACCAAACCTTCTGAAAGAATTTTAACGCGCTTATAAAGTTGGTTTTAGATAGCGTTTCCTTATCGATTAAGCGGACTTGCTTGAATCTAGAAAACGACTTTAAAGGTTAGGATGCTAAATTATAATAATCCAGAAAGGTTTATAATAGCCGGTTGCTTATAAATACTAAACACGAGTCCGAAAAACGATCAAAGCAGGCTTCGAAAGCCGCTAAGAGATTTAATATATGGATAACGAAGTGGTAGGAGATTATGGTTTAAGGTTAGCGTTACGAGGTTTTCGAAATAACCATGATAGTTATCTGGACGAATTAGTTATGTATAGCAGTAGCGCCGATTATACCTAGTTAGTCGAATTTATTTATACTTTTTAAGCGGGATGATATCGAAAAAGCAACGATTAATTATTTAAAGGTTAGGATTAGTTTCTTAGACCGTTGGATTATAGCGAATCCATAACAGTTAGCAAGAAACGTTAAGATAACATTCCCGACTTTCTATAAAGCTTTAGTAAACCTTTTTGATAAGGACGATTTTTAAGTAAGAAAAAACTAAGAATATTAATAATTAGTTATGTGGTAAAGCCTTTGAGAAAAGACCGAAACAAGGTAATCGTGGAAGTTTTTAAGCGAGCCGAAATAGCAGCACTGTTATGACCAAAGGGACTTGGCATAAAAAGAGACGGTCGGAGAATATAGGAGATATCCCCGATGTGGGTCCTAGATCACGTGACTGGCTTAAAGGTCTTAAAGCGCTTGGCACTTTGAATTTCTTAAGCCAGTAGGGGCCGGCTCAAAGGGCTTAACGGGCTTAAATGTTTAAGCCGCTTAAACATCTTAAGCCAAAATTAATATATATACGCTTATTATTTCCTATAGCTTAAATAACATCAGCTTGCAATAATAATTAGTTACCCAGATTTATATCTGCTATTACTAAACGTAACTATGGCTTTATTGTTTAGACTTTTACGATATTATAGCTAATATAAACCGTATAACTTAGGTTTAATAGTTGGTTAAGCCTATGGCCGTTATACGTTGCAAGTGTTTGTTTAATAATACCGTTAAACTTTGAGCAACATTTAACACTGTTAAAATATTAACCAGCGCCGAAGCCACCGTTTTTACCTTAGCCCAACAGCTACAAGAACGCGTTTAGCAGCTTAAGGCCTATATCCAGCAGCTTACTGCCCAGGCTACTGCCGGCCTAGTCGATTCAGTACTAGTAAACGTTACTTCGAGATTTAAAGTTAAAAAACCCGAACCTTACGATAGCATAGGAAGCGTTTAGGACTTTCTAATCCAGGTTAAAGTATATCTACGATTAGAAAAGATCGAAGGCGACGCCGACAGAATCTTTGTTATAGTAGGATTCCTTAAAGGGGACGTTTTGAATTAGTTTAAGTTTACATTGCGCGATTACTTCAAAAATGCAAAAAACGACCAGAAAACGGTTATTAAAAAGATTTTCGAAAGTTACGTTAATTTCGAACAAAAGCTTAAGGATAACTTCGATAATCCGGACGTAAAACGAAAGGTTGCATAAAACCTTTTACAGCTTAAATAAAAAAAGCCCAGTTTTTAAATATGCCGTCGAATTCAAGAATCTTATATCCAAAGCAGGATAGGCCGACGACGAAAACGATATCTTAATCGACGTCTTCTATAAAAGTTTAAAAGATGATATTAAGGACGAAATTATTATAATCGGACGATTTAGCGCATTTGATAAATATATTGCTAAAGCTATAAAAATCGATAATCGACAGTTTGAACGACGGCAGGAACGACGAAAACAATTCGCCTTACGGTTTAAATTCCAAGGAACTAATTGAGGTCGAAGGCGTTTTACGTTTTTTTCTTTTTATAAAATTTAACCAGGATTTATGGAATTAAGGGTTATTTAATCGAAAGATAAAAGGTTTCTTACTTGTTATATTTGCGGTAAGCCCGGATATATTACGCGAAAATACAGTAGTTCGAAAAAGGTATATTAGGCTTAGTTCTTAAAAATTAGTACAAGAAAGAACCTGGCGACAGAAAGAGGATTAACATAATCCGCGCCAGAAATAACGATAACCCTTTACCCGAGGTGCGATAGGGAATAAGAGAAGCGAAAAATTTAACCTAAGCAGGAATTAAAAAGGTTAAAGAAATTAAGTTTACTGGACCTATTATTACCTAATAACTATAGAAGTACGAGGAATGGAAAAAGCTGAACGACGACAAGCTACCTTTCTGCGCATAGCAAAAACGGCAATAAAAAAACAACGAGTTAATGCTTGATGTATGGCTAAAGGAATACCGAAAATGGGACGAAAACCTATGTCCAGGAAAATCCGATCAGTACGGAAAACTTTATGCGGTTAGCTGTCGACGACCGCAGTGTGAGGTATATAAGGATAAAAAAAAATCTATCGCGCGACGAATTACGCGTATATAGCAATAAAGTTTCGATTTTAAAAATCGAACTGGAAGCGATTTGAGGGATTAGAAATGGTACCGTTATATACGCGAAATGATAATAATAGAAAAGATCGATAAATTGGTAATAACTAGGAATTAGCTAAAAGAAAAATATTGTCTTATAAATAAACTTTAATCCTATTACGAATAATGCGATTATTAAATGTAAGAGAAATTAATCCAAAAAATAATAGAAAAATATTGCTAAAAAATAATTACCGATTTACGGATTAGCTAGCTTTTACGAAAAGACTAGAAAAGTAATTAATTATATAAAAGGAAATTTGTTCCTTTTCGAATTAAAGCTAGAAAACTTTAAAGCTAAAATATATTACCAAAAGAACGTTCTGAAACCAAATAGAATATTTAATAGTAACGTTACACCGACAAGAACAATAGTTAAAATAAATTTAAAACGAAAATAAAAGATTTAGAAAGAAAGTTTAACAATTCGAAAATAGCTTAAAAGATCCAAGGTATCTATAATAGGGCCTTAAGCTAATAGAAATAAAGGTAGATAGTAATACTTTAAAAAGGCTTTAAATACGATATAAACAATACGAAAGAAACCTATTACAGTATAAGTACGAATTAAAAATAAGCGATATATTACATTTATAAATTACGGCATAATAAAAAGCCATTACATCGCTTTGAAAATAATTAACGAACTATAGCTACCATAGAAAAATAAGGAATACCTTTATAAAGTCGAAAACGCCGAAGGTCAAATATTTAACTACGACGACGGATAAGTCCGATATAAAATTAATTACCTTAAAACCTTTATCGAAAGAAAAAAATAAACCATTAATTTCGACGTTATCGCCATTAAGGATTTCGATTTAATCCTAGGTTTACTATAGTTAGAACAATATAACCCGGCCATCAATTAAAAAACTCGCAAAAAAAATTACGATCTATTTTTTAACAATAAGCTAAACGATAAAAAAATCTTAATACTCGATCGATAAAGTAAACAAATACAGGTATAAAAAACAGCAGAAACTTTATTACTAAAAGCAATACGGCATATCTAAAAAAAAGGCATAACCGAAAAATACGACGCATTATCGCCAACCTTAAAATAAAATTTAAGTAAATAAATAACGATTTAAAACAACCGCCCGAAAAGCTACTAAAATAAATGGCTAAGGTACTTTTATAATATCATAAATACGACAAATTATTTGGCAAGGAATTTAATACCAAATTGCCAAAGCATAACAAATAAAATTACGAAATAATCCTTAAAGATAGCAAAAGTACCGCTTTTTATCCGATATATAACTTAAATCATGCAGAATTATACGTATTCCGCAATTACCTTAAAAATAGGCTTCGAAAAGGAGAGATTCGACGTTTTAAATTACCAGCTAGATACCTTATATTTTTTTATACCGAAAAAAAGGAGAAAGCTTCGATTAATGGTGGATTATCGACAACTTAACGATATTACCGATAAGGACAAAACGCCGTTATTACTAATTATTAAAATGAAAAATCGCTTATCCGGAACTAAATAGTTTATAGTTATTAATTTTCGAGATAGTTACAATATAATTCGGATTAAGAAAAAATACGAATAAAAAAATAACCTTTAGGACGAAATATAACTTATACGAATATCTAGTTACCTTTATAGAATTAATTAACGTACCAGCGACCTTTTAACGAATAATAAACTATATGCTGAAAAAGAATACCTGGATATTTTTATTGTTTGTTACCTCGACGATATTTTTATTTACGTAAAAACGGAAGAAAAGTACATAAAACACGTTTATCAGGTCCTATAAGCGTTACAGGACGCCAAACTTTGATTAATACCGAAAAAAGCTATTTTCATAAACAAAAAGTCGAATTCCTAAAACATATTATTATATCAGAACAAATTCGCATAAACCTTAAAAAGTTATTAACAGTTAAGGATTAAATATAACTTACCAATATTAAAAAGATATAAGCATTTCTTAGATTCGTTAATTATTACCGACGATTTATACGCCATTTTAGCAAAATGGTTATGCTATTAATGGAATTTACCCAAAAGGATAAACAATTTAAATGGATTTCAAAAGAAAAAATAGTTTTTCAGTAAATTAAGCACGCCTTTATTAGTAAATCAATACTAATTATGTACGATCCAAAACGACCAGTTAAGCTAAAAACCGATATTTCGGACTATGCCTTAAAAGTTGTAATTAAAGATCGAAACGATTAAAAAAAACTTTACCCAATTACGTTCTATTCTTATAAGTTACATAGAGTAAAATTAAATTACCCTATTTACGACAAACAATTTTTGGCTATCGTTAACACATTTAAAACGTTTAAACATTATCTTAAAAGTAATATGTATTAAATTAAGATATATACGGATTATAAAAATATTACCCACTTTTTTACGATACGAAAACTTGTTAGAAGATAATTGCGTTACGTAAAAAGCTTTTTTAAATTTGATTACATTATTATTTATCGAAAAGGATCAGAAAATGGCAAAGTAAACGTACTTAACAAACGACTTAATCTGGAAGAACTTAAGGTTAAGGTATAACAGATAATTTTCGATATTATACTCGAAGGATATTTAAAATAGCGACGAATTGCTGCGATACAAGCAATACCAGTTAATATATATCGATGCATCCAATAATATAATGTTAATTAACTAACAAAATACCAAACAGACAAAATATAGGTACCCGAAAGCCTATAAAAGGACTTAATACGAAATATATACGAATACTTTATATATAGATATCTAAGAGTTTACAAAACCTTAAAACGTTTGTAACGGATATATTACTTTCCTAAGATAAAAACTATTTTATAAAGAGTTATACGGCAATACGATATCTGCGCCAAAGCAAAAGCACGACGATATAAGCCTTACAGAGAATTATAACCTTTACTAGTCGATAGGCGACCATGGGATTCGATTATTTAACGTTAGTACTAAACTTCTTTTATTAAAAAATTTAACTATAGAAGTACATTATGATAATATCTTCGTAATCGTCGATTGATTCATAAAATTCTTATATTTTCTACCTTATAATAAGAACACTTACGTAAAATAATTAACATATATTTTCTTTAAATATATCTTAAGTACTTACGGATTTTAACAAAAATTATTTCGGATAAAAGTATTACCTTTACTTCGAAATTCTGGAAAGGACTAATAATTTAATTTAAGTTAAATCATAAATTATCCAACATATTTAAACTTTAAATAAACGGACAAATAGAAAAAACTAATTAAACGCTAAAAACGTATCTACGACGCTATATTAATTACGAACAAAATAACTGGATCGAAAAGTTACCAATTATACAGCTAGCGTATAATACTAATTACTACGAAAATATTAAAATAACGCTAGCAACTGTAATTTTGGTTTTACACCTAAAGTTTACCGAGATTTACAAAAAGATAAACCAGCTAACGTTAAAGCAATTCTTAATTGAAAACAGCTCAAATAATTATACGTAAAAATAAAATAAAAGCTTAATTTCGTATGCAACTAAATAAACAAATATTATAAGCAAAAAAGGTGAAAAGAATTAACCTTTTCGGAAAGAAAGATAATTTATCTAGTTACCAAAAACATCTAAACCAAAAAGCTAAACAAGAAACTCGATTTTAAATATAACGACATATATAAAATGGCGAAAAAAATCTCGGAAAATAATTATAAATTGGAGCTACCACCGAAAGTTAAGCTCTATCCAGTTTTTCATATTTCCCTATTAGAATTAGCAGCCGATACAATTAATGTCAGTATAAAACAGAACAAAGATAAAAAAGTTATAAAGGATATACCAATTTACGAAGCAGAAAAATACTAGATATATGCAAAAAAAGGAACTTACCTAATACCTAATTAAATGAAAAAATTACCCAAACTCCGAAAACACCTGGAAACCCGCGAAAAACCTTACGAACGCCTAACGCCTCCTGAAAAACTTTTACCAACAACGCCGAAAGCGCTAAGAATAAAAGTACTCCAATCTAAGTTACCAAACGGCCAGTCGGCAGGCAGGATGGTCTACGCTGACGTAACCTCAGCTTTTAACTGTTATTGCTTTCGTTTCAAACGTTCAAATTCTTGCATCGCCTCCGCACCTTAGATACCCCGATATAGCATTTCGACCCCGCGCTGTCGCAGAAACTTCCGCAGTTTTTAAAAGCAATCGATTTTATTAACGGCGGAACGGAAGGCCTTTCGCGCTTATTCTTCTTCCCGTTCCAATCGCTCCTTTTCATGTAAAAGCCGTTGGTATTCAAAAACTAAAAGACCAAATAAATCACAAAAACTATCATACTGTTACGGATTGAGATCTCCCGTTGTCTGCGGGAGACCAAAAGGAGAATGACCTCGGGTCGGGTAAACTTCGGTGCCAAGAATGGTCTCTGCGGAGCCTACAGAGATACTACAAAGATACCACAGAGATACTACAGAAACCAGACGGAGGTCATACTGAATGGAAAGGACATATAAAATTTCCGTATTTCCTTATAAATAGCACTTACTTAGTTTCGCTCCTTAACTATCAATCTAAGTCTTTAATCAAAGGCAACGTTCTGCGATTAAGGAAAGAATCCGTAAATTTCTTTAACGAACAGATTATTAAATCATTTTTCGCCTTATTGTTACCTGCAAATCAAGAATTCCTTTCGGATATTGATTACGTTTCCAGGTAGTTATGTAATAGGTTCGTTACATTTTAATAGCTCCTTGATTAATAGCCGACGAATAATTTAAGGCCCAGTTGGGCATAAGCTTTTCTGAACCCAGTAAAGACGATATTACAGGACGGCGTTTAAAAGATAGACGATATACCCGATCGCCCTTATTAACAAGCAATTAATATCTGGATTAAAATATCCTACCCCTTATTAAAGAAGTTTTTTCTTTAATTCTTTAATCGACAACATAGCTCTTTTTATTATTCGGTTTTAAGGAAAACCTTTTTCTTTTTTACAACAATCCTCCCCGGCTTTTAAGGAAACCATTAAGGTTTAGGAAAACGAACCGGAAAAGGAAAAAAAAGAATCCGATAGTTCGAAAGGAAAAAAAAAAAGAATTTACGATTAACGACAAGCTGCGTACTTTAATAACTAAACTTTAGGCGGTAAAAAGGGAAAATGCTAAACTTGCTCGACAGCAAAGGTTTTCGATATTACCTTTATTTAACGCGAATTAATCCCGCGAAAACATTGTTCCATTCCTTACTTATTATGAGATGTTAAAGGTTAAAGGTTATAAGCTAACTTCCTTAAAACCTTACGACGGTACCACAAATATGGAAAGATTCTTGGTTTAGGCCAAACTTTACCTTAAGTTTTATAAGAATTCTTTATTGGAGGATTATTAAAAGGTAATGGCTATTTTTTAGCTGCTTGCTGGAGAAGTTCTTTTGTAATTCGAATTTATTATAAACGATTACTTTATAAACTACCCTAATTAATTTTCCGACCTAATTAATTATATCTTTAGCAACTATAAATATTTTAAGGAAAAAATACGAGCTTTGTTTGGAAATTCCGATAAAGAATAGCATGCGGTCGAACAGTTGTACCTTTTCCAGTGAACCAAGTCAGTAGTTAAATATGCGATTAAATTTAATCGTTTTGCATTAATTTCCAATTTTCCAAAAAGCGTATTGTTTTATCCCTTTTACAACGGCTTAAAATTATAAGTTAAGGATAAAATGTATAAAGTGCTTAAGACTGGCCCCTTCCAGAATTATATTAACAAAGCCATTATTGCCGATCGACGTACCTTTAAAAAGTACTTGGAGAAAAAAAAATCTGACAGAAAAAAGGACGATCGAAATTTTAGCAATAAGTTTTAAAGAAGCAAAAATAAGGATAGGATTTAGAAGAAAACGAATACTATTTCCAGGAAGCCTAAAAAGGATAAGTTAAATATTAAATACTTTAACTGTAGCAAAAAAGGCTATTATAAGAACGAATGTCGTTCTCTAACTAAAAGGAATTTCAGGAAAGAAAAGATTCCTTAAAAAAAGGCCCGAATGGCCGAATAAAAAACGGACAGCGAAAATAAGGAAAAAAAGGAAGTTAATTTTACCTTTTTTTAACAGGAATATACTATTACGACGACTTACTATAAACCAAGCGGCAACCTAAAGTACGAGCGTTGCCCGATTTGCCAGAATTAAACAGCTAAAGCCTATAAGTATTATCCCGGACAACCAGCCTTTAGGGTAGTTATAAAGCTAGGATGCGAATGTTATTTGGATATGCAAAAGTGCGAAATACATTACGAATATGGCCAGATGCGTCCAGAATTTAATAACTACGAGCAGAAGACCCTTAAATCTAGCGAACCCCTAAAACGGGCAGTATACTTTAAAACCGAAGCCCCTGAATAGGACTTTGTTAATAGGTACGGACTTTTTTATTTTTCGGCCTGCAACGATAATAATTATTCAATTTACCTTTAAGCAAAGGAAGATAACGATTATTAGCCCGGTTGGAACGAAAAAACCCTTATAAAGCTTGATAACGATTGCAGATGTATCGAAATTCTCCGATGGCCCGAATATCCTCGATTTTGTTATTTGCATCCCGAATCGGATCAAAGCGAAAAAATTGTTGCTTAAGGTTGCTTATGCTATATCCTTATGCTGTGCTTGATGTATAAACTTCTGGATATAGGAGCAAGCCCTGCAGAAATCTTAACTTCGAATCGGAAGCCTTTTTAAACGTTAAAAGTAAAAATTATTAAAGTAAAATGCTAGATTGGCTAACGAAAGTGGTATACTTACATGGACGACAAGTATACCAAATACGCAGTTAAAAAAGCCTGCGAATGGAAACGTTTCTTAGCAAACAAAATTACGAAGTTAAAAAACGGCAAAGGTTTTCGAAATTAAGGCATCGAGGAGCTTTGCAAATTAAAACCTTATGTAAAGCAAGAAAAGGTTTACGAAGCCAAATTAAAATTCCTATTTAATACCAAAGCCAGATTTTTAAAGCTATAATTAATTCTGGAGCAAAAGGCAACTTTATTTCGCCAGCAGTGGCCGAAAAACATTATATTCTTTAAAGGTACAAACTAAAGTTTTATAAATTACGGATAGTTAATGGAAGTTTTTCCCAGTACGATAGCGGACGAATCCTTAAAGAAACTGAAAAACTTTTTATATAAATCCAAAAATACCGAAAGTATTTTACGTTGGATAACGCCGATATTTCAGGTTATAATGTTATCCTAGGAATGTTATAGCTTGATGCCAGTAATTTATTGATTAACTGGAAAATTCGCCAGCTTTTTTGGAATTACGAATTAACTTTTGTTAAAAAAAGGTTTAAAAAAGTCTGCTACATAATCCGAAAAGCTAAGGTATTAAACTTTGCCAGTACTATACCCCCAAAATATTAACGTTTCGAACGATTTTTTAAGGACAGAAAAAACTACGAATTACTTTTATACGGACAATAAAATTATCGCATACCTATTAAAAAAGGATATTATCCTAAGCTTTACAAGATTTATTATATAAATCTAAAAAAGGTAAAGGTTTTATAGAAAAGCATTTAATTAAACCTAAAGAAAAGTTACATTTAGCCATCCGAATCCCCCGTAAAATATCCTATATTTATAGTACCTAAAATCAAAAACGGTAAGCAGAAAATCGACCAAGATAAAGATCCGGTTTATCGACGCGTAGTCGATTATCGACAACTGAACGATATTATTATTAAAAACGGTTATTTTTTAACTTTAATAAATACCTTAAAAGAAAACGTAAATAAAGCTAAATAATTTATCGCTTTAAACTTTCGAAACGGGTACTACCGTATTAAAATAGTAAAAGGAAAAAAATGGAAAACTGCTTTTCGAACGATATACGGGCATTACGAATATGGAATAATGCCTTTAGGATTTATTAACGCCCCTGTTAATTTCTAACGCTTAATTATAACTATACTTAGGAAATTCCTAGATAAATATGTTTTTGTTTACCTCGACGATATCCTTATTTATTCCGAAACGTTAAAAAAGTATAAAAAGTATATTTTCTAAGTTTTTAAAGCTTTAAATAAAACAAATATCCGAATTAACCCTGCTAAAAGTATATGGTATACGTAAAAGTTAAATTATTTAGGATTTACCCTTATTTCCGGTTGAATTTAAATCCAAAATTCTAAATTAAAAGCAGTTAAAAATTGGCTTATTTTTAATAAGGTAACCGTTACCGATATCCGGTAAATCTTAAGATTTACGGGTTACGTACGTAACTTAATTAAGGGATATAAAAATATTATTAAACCTTTAACGAAACTTACTACTAAGGAATATATTAAAAAAGAATTCGAACTTTTAAAAAAAGCTAAGGAAGTTTTTTAGTTACTTAAAGACGAAATTACTAAAGCGTTAATAATAAAATTGCTTAACGTCGACAGAAAGAAACGCTTAAAAATAAACGTTTTAAATTATGCCTTAAGCGCAGTTTTGAAGTAACAAAAAGATAATAGGAAATAATACTTAGTGGCTTATTATTTTAAGGCCTTTTGAAACGTAAAGTTCCGATATAAGATTTACGATAAAAAGCTGCTAGCGATTATTAACGCTTTTAAGGAATGGGAACCTTTTTTTAATGGAATTAAAAAGCTTTTCGATATTTACTTAAATTATAAAAACCTTATCCGGTTTATAACGATTTAAAAGCTAAATAAATGTTACGAAACTTGGATAATTTTTTTATCGAAATATAATTTCCAAATTTATTATATTAAGGGGAAAAAAAATTTCCAAGTAAATATTTTAAGTTGCAGAGGAAATTATAATTTTAAGGTTCCGAAACGTCGAATGCAAGTACTATAACAAATTAAGAACGGTACTTTACGGTTATGTAAAATATTAAAATAATTTATTCCAGAACCTTTAACGAAATTCCGAAATTCTTATAATAAGGAAAAGCAAAAAAAAATATAATAATTAAATAAATAACCTGAAAATTAGCTGTTATACCGTAGCAAGATTTATATTTTTCGAAATTAACAAAAGTAATTCGTTAAAAAGTTTTACGAAAATTTATTATACGAATATTAAAGTATTTTCAAAACCATTAAACGATTACAGGAAAAATACGATTTTCCAGGATTTCGACGAATTGTTAAGTAAGTAATTAAGGATTGTAATATTTATAATAAGATAAAAGTAACCCGATATAAGCCTTATAAACTTTTACAGCCTATAAATATTCCAAAAAAAGCTTGGAATATTATTGTTTAAGATTTTATTATCGGTTTACCTTTATTAAAAAACCCCGTTATTAAAGTTTAATACGATAGAATATAAGTAATCGTTAACAGACTTATTAAGTATAAATATTTTTTACTTTTTAAAAGAAACTTAACGGCAAAATAATTGGTTTACGTTTTTATCCGATATTATCTCGATAAATATAAGATATTAGAAAAAATTATTTTAAATAAAAATAAACTTTTTATATCAAAATTTAATATTAGCTTTTTTAAGCAGATAAACGTTAAGCTTAAATTTTTTATAATATATTACTTATAAACAGATAAATAAATAAAACGTTTAAATTAAACGTTAAAATAATATTTAAAAAGTTATATTAATTATTAGCAAAATAACTGGGTTAAATTTTTTCCATTGGCATAAGTAGTTTATAATATATCTATGAACGAAGATATAGATATTTCTTTTTATATAGCGGTATATGGTTACCAAGCAGAAACTTAACGGTTAAAATAGTTACTGGACGAAGCTTTAAGGTTAACCGCGAAAGCTTTTCGAGCAGAAACGGTAGTAATTAAAATCCAAATAGTATAGGTTCGCTTATAAAATAAATTACGATTTTTTTAACGAAAAATAACTTAGTATTATAATAGAAAAAGAATTAAGAGATTAATTTTATCGAAAGGAAACAAAGTTTATTTGTTACGCTAAAAACAAAACGCGACTTCGAATATTTCTTAAATCAAAATAAAAAGATTTAGTAATAAATTCGATTTTAAAAAACTTGGTCCGTTTAAAATCGATAAAGTTATTTCCAGAATTAATTACCGACTGTCGTTACTTAAAACGATAAAAATATATCCTGTTTTTTATTTTTTTTTTACTTAAACCCGTATTTAAAAACGTTTTATTGGAAACCAATTTGGAAACCGAAAAAAACGACGATAAGTACGAAGTTGAACGAATACTGGACTTTAAGGTAGTTAAAAATAAGGTCCAATATTTGATTAAATGGAAGGATTATTTATACGAAAAAAATACTTAGGAACTTTTTAAGCCTTTGACGAACGCGAAGGATTTAATTGAAACGTTTTACCGTTAAAATCCTAACCGACCGACTTTAATACGGCTAAGATTGTAGGCGATAACGGCCCGGTATCCAGGTTTAATCCTGAACCGTTCCAATCGAAAGAAATAAAGGTTTCCGCCGTGGCGTTTATTTTTAAAGCAAGCTGCGTTTGTTTTGTTTCCATACGACGTTATTTTATTTCTTTTTTTTCTTTATTTAATCTTTTTTGGTTTTTTAATTCGTTTACGGAACGAAACTTGCGGCGAATTATTTTTATATTTCGACGTTATAAAAAGTCTTGTTAACGGCTTAACTTAATTAACTTAGTTATGGCTTTTATTTGTAATTATTACAGGTTTAATAATACTTTTTCGGCGGCCCGTTTCTTACGATCGATCCGCGCCTTTTCGGACCGGATATTTTACAACGACTTTAAAGAAATGTTAATAGCCTTACAAGGTATATTGGCCTTATAATAATACTGGCACTTTTTTCGCCCTTTAACCATTTTATATTCCAGTTTTAAATCCTCGCAACGTTTATAAGGCATAATTAGGTATCCAAAATCTGAAATAAAAAAGACCAAGTCTTTTCGACTTTCGGTAAAGGATTTAACGCGTTTTCGTAGTAAACCTAATATAATGTTAACTAGGAATTAATGGTCCAAGGAAACAAAAAGCGAAGGAAACGTACCTATTTTATCTTTGGGACAAAGATCTTAAAAGGAGGGAAATGGTATTACGGATTGAAATCTTCCGTTATCTGCAGGAGACCAAAAGGGGAATAACCTCGGGTCGGGTAAACTTCGGTGCCAAGAATGGTCTCTGCGGAGCCTACAGAAACACCACAAAGATACCACAGAAATATTACAGAAACCAGACGGAGGTTATACTGAAGGGAAAAGACATATAAAACTTCCATGTTTCCTTATAAATAACACCTACTTAGTTTCGTTCCTTAGCTATTAATTTAAGTTTTCAATCAAAAGCAACGTTTTGCGATTAAAGGAAGAATCCGCAAATCTCTTTAACGAACAGATTACTAAATCATTCTTCGCTTTATTGTTACCTGCAAATCAAGAACCCCTTTCGGATACTGATTACGCTTCCAGGTGGTTGTGTAACAGGTTCGTTACATATACTTAACGCAACGAAAGCATTTCCCCGAATTAAGGTATACTTTGTAAACCTTCCGTTTAGATTTGCAACGAAAACAGGATACATTAAAAAATATAACAAAATTAAAACGTTATTACGCTTACGAAATCTTTATTTTTCAATACGACTTAATATAGCGGTTAAAAAACAGAAAATAATATGTAAAAAAAGAAGTTATTTACTAAATAAATACGACAAACAAATTAATTTTTAAAGGTAAAAATCTTAGAAAGAGGAAAATCGTATTATAACCAAAAGAACTTAACATGAAAAAAGACGGTCGGAAAATATGGGAAATATCCCCGTTATGGATTCTAAGTTACGTAACTGGCTTAAAGATCTTAAAGCGCTTAGCACTTTAAGCCCTTTAAGCCAATAAAGGCCAACTTAAAAGGCTTAACTGGCTTAAGAGTTTAAGCCGCTTAAGCACCTTAAGCTAAGATTAATATATATACGCTTATTATTTCCTATAACTTAGATAGCATCAACTTGCAATAACAATTGGTTACCCAGATTTACATCTGCTATTACCAGACGTAACTATCGCTTCATTACTCAGATTTCCACGATACCACTGCCCACATAAACCGTACGACTTAGGTTTAATAGTTGGTTAAGCCCATAGCCGTCACAAGCAGTAATAAACGAAAGCGCTAAGGGTTAAACGTATAAGGGATTTGGTAAAGCGTACCTAAATCCTGCGCATACGTTACTTTAATGTCACCCCTAGGAATAGTAAGAAAGTAACAAGGCAAGAACGTTATCTGCAAAGAAAAATTGGATACCAGGGTGGCTCGTTAAGGGTCGTTGAATCGGTTGGTTTTTTGACAAAAAGTAACTTGTTACTTTTGTACGAAGTTGCTTTTTTTGGGGAAGAAAACGTTTAATTGAGCGAAACGAACCACATTTTGAGCAAACGTTACAGGACCAAAAATAAACGTCTTTAAGAAGAAGGAACATTTACTATACAAAAGGGATAAGATTTTCTGGCCTAAAAAGAAGGGGATGGTGAAAAAATGTAGCTAATAGCAGCTGGAGGGGGTTATCGTAAGAGGGTTGAGACCAAGGAACGGAAGTGTGGCGTTTGCGGCAAGCCTGGACATAATGCGCGTACTTTTGTAGAAGTTGTAGATACGTTTAGCGAAGAAGAATCCGATTAATTTTAATTAATGCGATGTGTTGTTGTTGAGTTATTTGAATTTGTTGTTGCGAGGTGCCAAAAAAAATGAGCCGCTCAATGGTTTGAGCCGTTTAATGGTGTGAGACGTTAATAAAAGAGAATAAAAATGCTAAAATTAAACGTTTAACTAAAAGATTTATATAAGTTAAAAATAAGTACCGAGGATCTCCGGGCATTGCCAAGACCGTAACTCCTCCCACTCAGCCAAAACTATAAAAGAGGCAATGCCATTTTTCGGGGCAGCTTTAGGTGTCATATCCGGTATACATGAAATTCGCAGAAAGGTAACACGCCTTATGTCCGCCTCTCAATTCGCCCCATGCTAGTCCTTTCCGATTTCCCGCGATGAACGCTTCATAAGAGTCACAGGGTAGCCCGCCTGCCGCAGGACTTCAGGCGCGGAGCTGGCCGCACACCCATGTTGCTGCCAGTTACATGGACAAAACCAACCAGAAGCTCGAGCAGGTGTTGTTTCTAGGGTCCGTACATGGGATTTAGACGGTGGAGATAGAGAATGCTAAGAGATACAGTCTGGGGCACGGACGTTACGGACTTACGAGAGAAGTAAGGCGGCACTGGGTTTTTCCAAATTAGTGTAGTAATTAAGACGGTATATAGGTATACCAGAGCGCTACTATAATACCGCACCTGGTGATAAGAAGTCCAAGTCCAAGTCCAACCCGTAGCCCTCCTGCCAAGCATCAAGACTTGTCGACGTGAGACCCATATCGTTTAGGGATGGCAGAGAGGCACTAGCGGCCCCCCACGTCCGTAGCAGGCCGTGACAGAACTCAAGACTACTCCTCGCATTCTGCGCAGCACTCGGATGGCAGGAGGTGTCCGCTTCTATCGCCTCAGTCTGCGGCATGACCATGATCATGAGCATATGGTTCTTGACATTAGTCTCGCCCCGCCGGATCCGCTCCGCAGCCAACGAGATGATATCCCTCAGGGCCTCCTTGAGAAGGTCCCCTGTACTTCGAGTTGCGTATCAGCGTCCCGTCGAGGCGCTGTGCCCCGACCTGGGCGATGAGCTCGAGGCTGGTGACGCTGCTTGCGTACCTGATCCCCTCTCTGAACCGACCTCCCCCAGCCATGAGACGGGAGAAGCCCTCGTCTGACTCGGGTGACAGGAAGGCCAAGAAGACGTCCAGGCTGGCCTTGAGGAGTAGTAGCACAGAGGGTCCGTCCTCGCCCCGCTGGCAAATACGCAGTGCAAGGGAATCGTAAACCGCCGCACTAGGTAATCGAGCAGGTTCAGGTGGAACAGCCTTAATTACCCCGGACCCCTCGTTCTCCGCTACGAAATTACTATACGCCCGAGAGATGTCCGTGACCTCGGAGCTCAGCTCGACGACATCCAGGTACGAGAATTCGCAGTGTGAACCGCTCAGGAGGTGAAGCATCCGGAGACGTGTCGGCAGTGAGTCGAGTAGAAAAGGCTGTATGGAGGTCGCGGTGTAAGCACCCTTGCGGTGAGACCACAGAGCCGTGATCGATTCGCCTACCTCTTCGTTGTTGATATTAGAAGGCGCTTCGGTGCCAAATTCGTCGAAGGGATTCTAGGCCGCATCGCCGAGTCCAGTGACGACTGCACAACCATTTCGAGCATGGCGGACCATATTCTCCTGCGGAGTTCAACCTGTAACGCCGACATCGCCGGAAAGTGTCTGGGATCATGATGTAAACCCATTTACATGGCTCTGTGGATGAGTGATCCTATGGACATCCATACGAGGCCACCGCCGATCGAAAACATCTGCGGCGCTAGGTTCGTGAGACAATGGATTCGGAGTCCGGTGATGTCCAGACGGCCCTTTTCCAATGGTCCTGAAATCCATGTCTGGGCAGCATACAGCCATTGATGAACAATGCCGCGAAACCCTTTCATCTCTGCTTCCCTGTTCGGATAAACTCGACCCTATCCCGATGGCGAGAAGGATCTTTAGGGGCAGCTTCGTGGTGACGTTTTTCCGTGTGATCCCAATACTTCCCGTAGTCGTACAAAAGGTTCGTATGTGGAGTATGCGGCAAACTGTCTCGAACGATTGGATGTATAGACTTGCCGTCTCTCGCCTGCCATGTCACGGGAAATGGGTGCAAAACCGAGCACAGGGCTCGAGAGATGCCTACTGGGACGTCCAGCCCTGCTATTCTTCGCAATGCTCTTGCATTTGCGAAGAAGGTCGCCGATCTGATCAATCAAGACTCTGGTTTCAGCGCCTTGAAACGAGGGTTTCCTTGCTGCTGCCGCTCGCTTCCGTGAAGTAGGCAAGGGTGGTTGCGAACTTGGGATATTGTCAACGAAGGTTTAGAATCGCATCATATAGACTGTACCTCTTTAGCGGTGGCAATCCAGTGGCTATACCTCAGGGTCCGCGTCTTGTTCAGAAGTATTTGAGAGTCCTGCAGCCCAAATAGGCGCGCGGCTATGCTACGACCTGTCTCGGACAGCTCATGGATCGGATCGGATGCCGAAGGCTCCTCTAGCGTCTGCATTCGCTGCAGAAAATCCCAGACATCTGGTTCTCCATCTAGGACGCTGCCCAATGGTTGGATGTCGTTGCGGCCGATAGTGTTCGGAGTGTCATTCAGCCTTCCTAATACTGCTGCGACCTCAGAGCCGATAGGTTGTTGCCATACTTTGTAGTTACTTCATTGATCCTGGTCTGCTGGCCCTGCCCTAAAGGCGAGGCGGCGTGGACGGACAAGCCTGACGCGGAACCTGACGTGGAGCCTTGGGAGGCGCCGCGGTCGGGCGTCTGCCGGATTACGGGCTCATTGCCGTAGATTATATAAGTATATTGAGATCTGGTGGAGACACAATGCGCGCAAGGATCATTCCGCTCACACATGATCTTGCGGCGTCTGCATTCAAGGCATGACGGGGCTTGTCTCCGGCAGCGACTGGATTGTCGCTCCATGAGGATGGTGTTATATAGATTCCGTCGGCTGTATTACCAGCGATGGCCTCCGCGTGCGGGGAACATAGTTGGCAACGCCAAAGTGAAGATATTATTTCTTTCTCCCGGCCGGCAGACGTGCCCACGCGGCCGGAGCGTACCTTGGTCGTATTCGAGTTCGGCTGTAAGCGAAAATGCCGAAATATGCGCTTGTCTAAAGCCGCTTAAGGCCGAGTACTCACAAAGTTTCTCCGAGCGACTCATGCGCCCAGTGACACTTCCAGAACAGACATGTCCTAATTCATACAATATCCATGTAAATCAATGTCTGAAAAGCTCCTGCTGTCACCCTTCAAATATACTTCCTGGCTTTGCCAATCGTTGAGTCATTTAAGCACTTGACTTGCTTTAGCCCCTGTTCCTTATATGATCTCCTCATCCTACAACCTTACCTCTTTGTTCGTGAGAATGTAGGGAACTCGGAAGCTCCATATTTACCTTTTTCATGTCATTGCAGATATCGGTCTCTTGCGCTTATCGTATCAAGTAGCCGGAAGGCCAAAATAGCCCATCTACTGCTGAAAGACCTCAGCAAAGCTTCTCTCTCCAGTATATCTGGACTAGGTAGGAGGTACGAATGTGGGAACCAGCTGTTCCAAAGTAGCCGCTAATCAAGTTTGGTAGCATAGTGTCGATCGAGGGATATGGTCTTGAACGACTGCTGCCCGCAATATCAGACGGGACACTGAGATATTCATGAAACATCGCCAAAAGACAGTGTATAGAACATACACTCGGGCAAGACTAAGCAGTTCTAGGACCAGCTGCGGATTAATTCAGGCCTGCGACCTGACAACGCGTATAGAGGAATTAGAAGAAAGGCTGCTCAGTTGCAGTCCCCAGTCGTGGAAGATCTCAACTGAAAGTTTACGGTAGGTAAAACGTGCAAATTGAGTTCTAGAAGACGGAAATAAGAAGCAATAACTAGAATAGAAGAGAGGCAAATCGAAGCCCGGTGAGGCCAGAAAGGGAAATAAACTGCAGGCTACTGAAACCATTTAAATCGCCGCACTCTTGAAGTCAAATGGGCGCTCCCTGGATTACCTAGGCTGTTTAGGCTGCTGACAGCGTTGACGGCTTATATCGGATCACTACCATCTGTCAAAAAGAAGGCGTGAATAATTCAGTGTGCAACTCGTATTGTGTGAATCGCTGGGTAGCTTCAACAGGCCGATTCATAGCAGAAGCAATGCCACTGGGCTTCCATGTGTTACGGGTGAATCAGTAAAGTCTCTATCCCCAACTATTTAATATGCCGGAGCCGGCCCTGAGCAACCAAGCCTCAAAGCTTCCTTAACACAGCCCCTTTTGCCATCATCTCTTTACAACCTAGAGAATATTCCGGCCATTGCCACAATCATGGCACCCATGATATCCAGCGAGCTTGCGACGCAGCGAAGAGAAAAAACGACTTTAAAAAATCTCCCTACCAAACTGCGCCGCATGGTATGGGAGATGGCACTGGAGGACGAAGCAAAAGTGCGACTTATCGTCGTCAACGGAATCGATGAGTCGCTTGCAAACAAAACGCTGCTATCGCCATTTCTTTCTGTCTGCTACGAGTCTCGCGAATGTGCAAAGGCGTTCCTCGACACCAAGATCAACGTGTGGAGCATCCATCTAGATGAGGCCACCAGCTGCGACTCCCCTGGTATTAGACGTAATATGGAGTTCGACAGTCTTCTTTCGGTCAATAACAGGAGATGTTTTAAGGACCTAGAATGCTCCGAAACCGTCTTCACTCACGGGGCAACTAGACGCAAACGCAAGGGCATTATTGACATCAATCTTAAAAGAGCCACCGTCCTCCCGGGCCTTCCTTATGTCTGCCCTTACGACGTCGGTACCCGGAGCTCTCCGCATGGGTAGCCAAATGATCTTTTACGATTTCTCAGGAGCGAGGAAGTCGAAAAATTGAAACACACAGAAGCTTATTACTTTTTCAAACTAGGAAAGTATCATCGCTCTTCCATTGGCAACGTTCTCATATCCCATTTGCATCCCCCCGATTCTGGATTCCGCCGGTAATGTCAATGGTGTCAAGACTACGGATTCTATTGGAAGTGGAATATTGACGTCGACAGCCAGAGTCCAGGCTCTGTCGGCTTCAGCGATCGCTACCCTGACGCTTTGTCCACCCGTCACCTGCTTGGACATCCTAACTCCCATATAGGAGGGATTGAGGGGATGACCACTTTCTGCCTAGCGAGCATGGAGGGTGGAAGGCGCTTCTTGGGAGAATATGGGAAAGACATCGTTGAGTGGCAGACTGGAAAGGGGTATGTTCCTGTGGAGAATCTGCTTAATTAGGCGGTTTCAAGAGGCATCCAAAATTTGGGTATGGTATTAGGGGCTGTGTTTTTATGGTTGCCGGCGTATTTGTGGCTGGCCGCTAACTGGGGTCGGCGTGTGCTACATGAGGGAGAAGCCACTATCCCTTCAACGGGAAGACTTGGGATTTCAGGAGGAAGGACGGATATGGAGATCGTGGGAGCCTAGCGATTCTTAGGGAAGATGCAGTCAGGAAGCCAATTCCACCATAGCTTGGTCAATGAGCTGTTGTCGGGGAAGTCTTCCGGACCATTGCCAAGCGATCTGAATCGTCGATAGCAAGACGGAAGTCGAGATCTCCATAATGGGAACCGGCTTGTAACATGATCCGGGAGATATCTAGCTGTTGCTCCCGAGTGCAGGTTGGTGAATATCACGGCCTTTTCTGCGGCGAAACGTTCTGTGCTGTCCTGTGTTTGTTGTTTTCTTACAGGAGAATCTGTCAGGTACGCGGCTATCGATATATACAGTTCAGGCAGGTTGCACCTGCCATTGCCTGCAATTACCCTTGAAACTTTGACATAGTAACGAAATATGAACCTAAACGTCCGCAACCTAGGCTACGAGTGACAAGCGCTCACTCCCGCGCTTTCAAAGTACGAACTCATGTTTACAATATCATGAGAAGCTGTAAGCACAGCTTTGTCATGAGTCACTTCATGATCTCATATCACAATTGGCATGCCGGACGGACCACCATTGGAAGGGAAAATTTTATGTTTTAAACAACATTGTGCCTAGAAGGTTGAACGAGGGATTATTTGGCCTCATAACGTACCCTCCACACTACCCATATAGATAGTATACCTCCAACGTGGGACCTGCAACGTCTTCAGAATCCCGCGACAGATGACCCTCGAACCCATTAAGCCGAAGCTGCACTGACGATGTTTGAATGCGTAGGGTTTCCAAGCGCGTGTGGGTGGGGCTTTATGTAAAGACGCGTTTCGAATACAACGCCATTATCGACTGACAGTCTTCATGTCGCCGCTATGAACCCCTCTAATCAGAGGTATCCCCTAACTCAAGAAGTGGATTGCACTCTCCTGGAACCAATCAAGATACCACCCAAAAAAAAAAGACTCAAGACCAATGGGAGCTCATGCTTCGATAGCCTTGCTCTTCTTCTTCTGCTCGACCTTGAGCAGTAGAGCGCGGTTGATGTGGGGCAGGACACCACCAAATGCGATGGTGGCGCGGATGAGCGTATCTAACTCTTCGTCACCACGAATAGCGAGCTGAAGGTGGCGAGGAGTGATACGCTTGACCTTAAGATCCTTGGCGGCGTTCTGCGTGAACAGTTAGCACGTGTGCAAGTGCATATAGGAGGTTGAACCATATGGTGCTGTTGGGGAGATCCGGCGACGACAGTTTGTACCGGATGCTGACAGCAAAGTTATCAGACGGATGACTCACTCCTGCAAGCTCGAGGACTTCGGCAGTCAAGTATTCGAGGACAGCGGTAACATAGACGGCAGCCTTGGCACCGACGCGCATCTTGTTCTGAGTGTTTTGCTTCAAGAAACGCTTGACACGTCCGCAGGGGAACTGGAGATCATATATTAGCCATGCAACTATGTTCATCAAGCAGCAAACAGCTAGAGACAATGCGCGGTGCTGATGACGGTGATTCACGGGACGCGGAAATACTGTGCGCGCATCGCATCACAAGGCTGTGATGTTTTGCCCTGGACAGCGCCCGCGTAAATCATATATAGGATGCAATCTTGATGGGCAGCTTACTTGAAGACCAGCGCGAGCGGAGTGGCTCTGTTGCTTCTTGGGACCATCGGTAGCCGAGGTCTTTCCGCCGGAGCTCTTGCCGCCAGAGGATTTGCCTTTTCCACCAGCCATTGTTTGTTATGTTCGATGCGCGTGCCGCGATAATGGAAAGTCGAGGTTGACTTGGATATTGATATCGACGATATGATTATTTGGACGCGATACTAATTAAATCGAATCGGAATCGTCGATGGCAGACTTCAAAGTTCGGAAAAGATTTGACCGTGTTGTGAAGTTAACCGGTTGAATGGTGAATGGACGAAAACGATGTTGTTCTGGACCAAGATGTGGTCGTGGCGTTCGATCGAAAATTGAAAATCAAAAGGCGGGTGTGCAGAAAAAAGTGCTAATGGATGGTTCCTGCAGGCTGGTCCTCGTGGCATCAATCAAAACTTTCCAGTGACTGTTAACCCTTTGCCTCTCTTTTCGCGCCTGTTCATCAGGTGCGATACGCCTATAAAGTTAGGCGGGCAAGGCACTGTAGATTAGAAGCCTAGGCGCTGAGAGTAGGCAGGAGGCCACTGCAGCTAGCGCTAAGTTAGGTAGGCTGATTGAAGAACGTGAGGGGTCACTTGCAGCCTACCAGGTAGGTGACCGGGAAAACCTCGGCTGCAACGGAAAGCCAAGTATCACAGGTCGCATCTTGAAGAGGGAGAGGTGGCAATGATGTGCTGTTGTTGAGGAACTTGGAAAGGAGCTCTCTTGAGTCCATTCAAGTCTCACGAACGGAAATTCATGTAGACTCGTCAAGAATATCAGATCCTACTAGTTTGGTTTCCCAAACCAGATAAAACGGGAGATCTAGCTCACCAAGACTTACCTAGAGAGGCACATCAGGAGGGATGGCAGCCGCTCAAAGTGCACCCGCAGTCTTCTTGAAGCATCTCAGCCGAGAGTCAATGGGTTGCATAATCTGAAGAATCATAGCAGAAAGTCATCACCGGAGCGGGCAGTTTAGTACAGGGCAGGTCGTTGAGTCAACATGCATTCCTGAGCCGACATAAGCGGTCGAACACGGAGAAACACGTCGTCGGATTTCTGAGGTTGATGCCAAGGTGGCAAGTATGCCCAGAACTGTGGCGGTGCAATTTTTCAAGCCATATGGCTGTGTTTGAGCCACACAGCGTAACAGCGTTCCTTCGATGGTTTAACACGAAGTACTTAGTACTTTATCTTTGCATAAAGGACTCAAGGGCGACTTTGGCCAAGCACAAGTTACCCAATCTGATGTTGAATTACAGCGTCACTGGGACACTTTCTCAGAATGATATGTTTATATAAGATCTCTACAGCGGAGAATAATCAGAATTCAATTGATCAGCCAGAGACTTCAAGTGAAGCATCGTAATGAAACGCAACACGAATTCATGTTATGCCCCTATCTCTACCTGACCCCTTAATACAGTCCCATACACAACGCCACGCGTCCTGCTCCTGCATCACGGACGACTCTGTGTTTCGCAAATCCTTACGCGCCCGCCGAAACCTAGTCTTCCTCGCCGTCCCCACGAATTCTCTGTCTCCAAGGTGTTCCTTGGTCTTCCATCCAGCCAAGCCCAGAGCAACCACCTGCCCCAGGAGAATAGGTTTTCTGGTCTAGTTGGAAGTGTGATATTGCATACCCTCGGATACTCGATCACTTCGGGAATGTCCTGATCGCCGTATTTAAAGGCCGGTCTGTCAAAGCGCCCGCAAGTATCGACCCGCCAGCCGACGGACCTGCCGCAGCTCAGACCGGTGCCGTACCGTTGTTCTCAAGTCCGCAGTGGTTAATACGACCCTAGGCATCTTGGTGGGGAGCCGCGGATGGCCATCCGGGGAGTTGTGTCCGTGTGTTCTTGTTAAGGAGTTGCCCGATTCGTCTCAGGTGATGACGGTGGTGGCGGAGTATATACAGGACCGGGTGAAGCAGATATAGCAAACTCCCGTCAAGAGATGCTGTGATGAGACAGGAAGAAATGCAGCGGTGACAGATTTTTATATATTAACACTCACAACACGTTTATTGTTTGAATAAATTGCTGTATGAGCCAAAACTGATTACGAGCCAATAAAAGCTAGGGATATAGTTCATTTGACAACCCCATCCGATCGCAAAGAAACTAGTCATCGCCAAGCCTCTCGTATGACATGCTGGAGAGTCGTCCGTTCAGCATAATTAAGGGAGTGCGGAATTAACCAAAGCTTTAAGCTGGTATGATAATGGATGGGTGAACGGGGATGTGTCAAACAGCCTGAGACCACGATATTAAGTATCCTCGAATTGCTTCCTGAAAGCGTATATTGATGATGGATGATGATAACAGCTAACTATCTTCTTCAGGGTCTTAAGGAATTAATCCCTTACACTGATTAGCTGTCACCCCTATTACCTCCAACCCTGAGCGCGACATACGGCCCGATTCCTTTCGACCTCAAGCCACTATATTTGACACAGCCTCTAATAAGACCATCGCAAACCTCGCTGGCGTTCACTATATCAGGATCATGAGTGATTAAATCCTTTCCGAAGCCGATTTAGATCGCTTCCTGTTAGGAACTCCTACGTTACTTTATGCTTCATTTAATGCGCTATAATCCTTTCGCGAAATTCGTTTTTCTTCTTGATAGATTTTAAGTGTTACGTAATTTTTTTTTCTTTAAAAGTTTTACGAACCTTTTATACGCGTTACTAATAAAAAACTTCGTAAAACCGTTAGCTACTATGCCGTTCGTTTTTTACCATTTAACCCGTACGTGTTCTCGCAAATATTCCTGCCTTAACCAGTAATTATATACTGAATTGGGACGGGGAGACTCAGTTCCGATCAGAGCATCTTTGATAAGCGGGTTACGATAGAATAGCCGAGTGTAGCGGTAATAAAGGCAAACGAAAATACTGTATTTGGGTCCGGGTTGTGTTATAACTAAACAAGCTTGGCCTATTGGCAGACAGTCGGAGGTTGTGTGGATTACCTCCGATGCAAAACCTTAGGTCACGTAACATGGATCCGAATGGATCTACGGATCCAAACGGATTAATATAGTATAGATCCGAATGGATTCTCGGATCCATAAGGATCACAGCAAATGGATCCGAATGGATTCTCGGATTTAAAAGGATCCCGTTTAAGATATATACGTTTATAATTTCCCATAATTTAAATAATACCAGCTTGCAATAATAATTAGTTACCTAGATTTATATCTGTTATTACCAAACGTAATTATCGCTTTATTCCTTAAATTTCCACGATACCATTATTAACATAAACCGTACGATTAGGTTTAATAATTAGTTAAGCCCATAGCCGTTATACGTTGCAAGTTTTTATATAATAATACCGTTAGACTTTGAGCAATATTCAATACTGTCAAAATGTCGACTAGCGCCGAAGCTACCATTTTTACCTTAGCCTAGTAACTGCAAAAACGCGTTTAGCAGCTTAAGGCTTATATCTAGCAGCTTACTGCCCAGGCCACCGCCGCCCTAATCGATTCGGTATCAGCAGCCGTTATTCCAAAACTTAAGGTCAAAAAACCCAAACCCTACGATGGTACAGGAAGCGTTTAGGGCTTCCTAACCCAAGCTAAAGTATATCTACGATTGGAAAAGATCGAAGGCGACGCCGATAAAATCCTTATTGTGGCAGGATTCCTTAAAGGGAACGCTTTGGATTAGTTTGAACTTACGCTGCGAAATTACTTAGAAAATGCAAAAGACAATTAGGAAACGGTTACCAAAAGGATTTTCGAAAGTTACGTTAACTTCGAACAAAAGCTTAAGGACAACTTCGACAACCCGGACGCAAAACGAAAGGTTGCACAAAATCTTTTATAACTTAAATAAAAGGGACCAGCTTTAAAATATGCCGTCGAATTTAAGAACTTTATATCCAAAGCAGGATGGGTCGACGACGAAAACGACATCTTAATCGACGTTTTCTATAAAAAACTAAAGGACGATATTAAGGACAAAATCATCAAAATCGAACGACCTAATATATTCGACAAATATATTACTAAGGCTGTAAAAATCGATAATCGACAGTTTGAACGACGACAAAAACAACGTAAATAATTCGCCTTACGGTTCAAGTTTTAAGAAGTTAATTAAGGTCGAAAACGTTTTACGTTTTTACCTTTTATAAAACTTAATTAAAGCTTATGAAATTAAAAGCTATCTAATAGAAAGATAAGAAATCCGTTACCTATTATAATTGCGATAAGCCCGGACATATTACGCGAAAATACAGAAGCCCGAAAAAGATATATTAAGTTTTAATTTTTAAAAACCAACATAAAAAGGAACCTAGCGACCGAAAAACGATTAATATAATCCGCGCCAAAAATAACGATAACCCTTTACTAAAAGTACGATAAGGAATAAAAAAAGCTAAAAAGTTATCCCAAGTAAAAACCCGAAAAGTTAAAAAAGCTAAAACCACTAAACTTATTATTACCCAATAGCCACAGAAATACGAAGGATAAAAAAAGCTAAACGACGATAAGCTACTTACTTACGTATAGCAAAAACGGCAGCAGAAAAACAACCAGTTAATACTTAACGTATGGCTAAAGAAGTACCGAGAATAGGACAAAAACTTATACCCAAAAAAAACCGATCGGTACGGAAAACTTTACGCGGTTAGCTGTCGACAACCGCAGTACGAAATATACGAAAATAAGAAAAAATATATCGCGCGACGAATTATACGGATATAGCGATAAGGCTTCGATTTTAAAAATCGAACTAAAAGTAATCCTAGGGACTAAAGGTAATATCGCTATATACGAGAAGCCGTAACGATGGAAGAGATCGACGAGCTGACAGCTACTAAAAGCTGGACAAAAGAAAGTATTGCCCTATATATAAACTTTAGTACTATTACGAATAGTAAGATTACCAAACGTAAAAGGAACTGATCGAAAAAACAGTAAAAAAGTACTGCTAAAAAATAATTACCGATCTACGGATTCAGCTAACCTTTACAAAGGACCTAGAAGAATAATTAATTATATAAGAAAAAATTCGTTCCTTTTTAAGTTAAAACTGGAAAACCCTAAAGCTAAAATATATGACTAAAAAACGTTCCAGAACCAAGTGGAATACTTAATAATAACGCTACGCCGACAAAAGCAGCAATTAAAATAAATTTAAAACGAAAATAAAAGATTTAAAGAAAAAATTTAATAATTCGAAAACAGCCCAAAAAACCTAAGCTACTTATAATAAGGCTCCAGGCTGGCAAGAATAAAGATAAACAGCAACACCTTAAAAAGGCTTTAAATACGATACGAATAATACGAAAAAAAATTTATAACGGTATAAATACGAATTAAAAATAAACGATATACCGTATTTGTGGATTACGGCGTAACAGAAGGTAATTATATCGCCTTAAAAATAATTAACGAATTACAGCTACTATGGAAGGATAAAAAATACCCTTACGAAGTCGAGAATGCCGAAGGTTAAATATTTAATTACGACGATAAATAAGTCCGATATAAAATTAATTACCTTAAAATCTTTATCGAAGGAAAAAGATAAACTATTAGTTTCGACGTTATTGCTATTAAGAACTTCGATTTAATCCTAGGTTTGTTATGGTTGGAATAATATAACCCGGCCATTAACTAAAAAACTTGCGAAATGGATTACGATTTATTTTTTAACGATAAGCCAAACGACGAAAGATTTTAACATTCGATCGATAAAGTAAACGAATGCAGGTATAAGGAAACGGTAAAAACCTTACTACTCAAAAATATACGACATATTAAAAAAAAGGCATAATCGAAAAATACGACGTATTATTGCTAACCTTAACGTAAAATTTAGGCAGATAAATAACGATTTAAAACGACCGCCTAAAAAGCTACCGGAATAAATAATTAAGGTACTTTTACAGTATTACAAATACGACAAATTATTTGGTAAGAAACCTAATACCAAATTACCAAAGCAAAACGAATAAAATTACGAAATAGTTTTTAAAAATAATAAAAATACCGCCTTTTATTCGATATATAACTTAAACCATGTAAAATTTTACGTATTCCGCAATTACTTCGAAAATAGGTTTCGAAAAGGATAAATACGACGTTTTAAATTATTAACTAAATACCTTATATTTTTTGTACTAAAGAAAAGCGAAAAGTTTCGACTAGTAGTAGATTATCGAAAACTTAACAATATTACCGTTAAATATAAAACGCCGTTACCATTAATTACTGAAATAAAAAATCGCTTGCACAAAACAAAATGGTTTACAGCTATCGATTTTCGAAATGGTTATAATATAATTCGGATTAAGGAAGGATACGAATGGAAAACAACTCTTAGAACGAAATATGGCTTATACGAATACCTAATTACCTTTATGGAATTAATTAACGTACCAGCGACCTTCCAACAAATAATAAACGATATACTGAAAAAATACCTGGATATTTTTATTGTTTGTTACCTTAACGATATTCTTATTTATTCGAAAACGGAAAAAAAGTACGAAAAACATATTTATTAAATCTTACAATCTCCCTAGAAAAGACGTAACCGTGTAGACAAAATTAGATAAAATGATAGATTACTACCTCAATTCCTAAACTTCACTAAACCCATCCCTTTTGCAGGTAAGTTCTTCCGACATTAAAGAATTGGTACAATCCCAACCGCTCAGGCATCTCACTCCAAGGCGACTTCAAACTGCCTTGTCCCGCTCCTATCCGCGTCGATTCTTGTCGAAATTCTGGACGGTCTTCGCAATCCGGAACAGCCGGGCAAACCATCGCTCGTAATCCTCTATACATCGTTCCAAAATCTGAACTTCGAAATTGTCAAGCCGGTTACCGCCTTCCCTTTCCAGTTCCCCTTCCAGTTTCGCCAATACTCCGCTTACGATCGTTATACTTTCCGCCATATATTCTTGCAAAGATCGATTCCCGTTATTTTCGCGAATCAAATTGTATCCGAAAATTAACAACCGAAGTCGATTACTTTGGGAAAAATTTTTGGGATTAATAATGGTGTCGATAGTTTTAGCCCGTCCGGTAATTTTATGCGAATTATATACCGTTAATACGACAGTTTCTATAGAAATCCTGCGGTTACGGATTACCGGTATCGTATATTCGGACTTACGCGGTATGCTATCTTGGGTAATTCGAAAAGGCGTAAAAACGATCGAACGGTAAAACTAACAAGGGCTCGGAAAAATGCCAGCCTTTTATACGTAATACGGCGCAATTAAGGTTTACCATTAAAGTTTGCTTTTAAGGTTTATTTTTAAAGTTTACTGTTTAGATTTGCGTTTAAGGTTTGCGTTTAAGGTTTGCGTTTAAGGTTTGCCTTTAAGGTTTGCCTTTAAGGTTTATTTTTAAGGTTTACCGTTAAGGTTTATCCTTAAGGTTTACCGCGCAAAGTTTAATATCTTCTGAGTTATATTACCTGACCCTGCCGAACCAGCCAGCGGGTATAAGGTTTATCAAGGTCGAAGCTTATCGGTAACTACGTATCAGTCGGCTTCAAAGTGAGGCTTTATGGGATTAAGGTATCAATCTATCTTAACCGTGAAAACCATTAATTAGTTATCGTATTCGAAGGTACTGGGTATAGTATCTATCGTGCAAATTACATCGTGTAATAATTTTCTGTGTATTTGGCTCAGCCTGGAAAATAAGGCTTGAACCCATTCGACCTTGCATTAAATCTTACAAACGTCACAAAACGCGAAACTTTTAGTTAATATTAAAAAAAGCCATTTTTACCAGCAAAAAGTCGAATTTTTAAAACATATTATTACGCTAGGATAAATTCGAATAAACCCTAAAAAGCTATCAGCAGTTAAAGATTAAGCATAACCCATTAATATTAAAAAGATACAAGCATTCCTTAAATTCGCTAATTATTACCGACGATTCATACGTAATTTTAACAAAATGGCTATGCCATTAACGGAACTTACCAAAAAAAAACAAACCATTTCAATAAACTCCAAAAAAGGAAACAGCTTTCCAGCAAATCAAAAACGCCCTTACCAGTAAACCAGTACTGATCATATACGACCTAAAGCGACTAGTTAAGCTAAAAACCGATACTTCGGACTACGCCTTAAAAACTGTGGTTAGATATCGAAACGATTAAGGAAAACTTTACGCTATTACGTTTTATTCCTACAAGCTACATGGAACCGAATTAAATTACCCCATCTACGATAAGGAGTTCTTAACTATCGTCAACGCCTTTAAGGAATTCAGGCATTACCTTAAAGGTAACATGTACCAAATTAAGGTATATACGGATTACAAAAACATTACCTATTTCTTTACGACGCGAAAACTTGTCGGAAAATAATTACGCTACGCAAAAAGCCTTTTTGAATTCGATTACGTAATTATTTATCGAAAAGGATCAGAAAATAGCAAAGTAAACGCATTTAACAAACGACCTAAACTGGAAGAACCTAAGGTTAAAGTACAGCAGATAATCTTCGATATTATACCCGAAGAATACCTGAAACAGCGACGAATTGCTGCGATATAAGCGATACCAGTTGATATATATCAACGCATCCAATAATATAATACCAATTAACTAACAAAGCATTAAACAAACAAAATACAGGCACCCGAAAACCTACAAAAAGACCTAATACGAAACGTACACGAACACCTTATACATGGACATCCAGGGATTTACAAAACCCTAAAACGCTTATAACGGATATATTACTTTCTTAAAATAAAAACTACAATCTAAAAGATAATACGACAATGCAATATTTGCGCCAAAGCAAAAGCACGACGACATAAACCCTACGGAGAATTATAACCCTTACTAGTCGCCGAGCGACCATGGAATTCGATTATATTTAACTTTATTACTAAGCTTTCTTTATTAAAAGATTTAGCTATAGGAATATACTACGATAGCATTTTCGTAATCGTTAATCGATTTACGAAATTTTCTTATTTTTTACCCTATAATAAAGATATCGATGCAAAGTAACTCGCATATATTTTCCTTAGACATATTTTAAGTACCTACGGATTTTTAACGGAAATTGTTTCGGATAAAGGCATTACCTTTATTTCGAAATTCTGGCAAGGTTTAATAACTTAACTTGGATTAAACATAAATTATCTAGTATATTTAAACCCTAAACAGACGGACAAATAAAAAGAATTAACTAAACGCTAAAAACGTATTTACGATACTATATTAACTACGAATAGAATAATTAAGTCGAAAAGTTACCAGTTGCACAATTAGCTTATAATACTAATTATTACGAAAGCATTAAAATAACGTTAGCAACTGCTAATTTTGGTTTTATACCTAAAACTTACCGAAATTTATACAAAAATAAACCAGCTAACGTTAAAGCAATTCTTATATCAAAATAACTAAAACAGTTACACGTAAAAATGAAATTAAAGCTTAATTTTGTACGTAACTAGATAAGTAAATATTATAACCAAAAAAGGTTAAAGGGACCAATTTTTTCGGAAAGGGAAATGGTTTACCTAGCTACTAAAAACATTTAAACCAAAAAGCCAAACAAAAAACTTAATTTTAAATATATCGGCCTATACAAAATCGCTAAAAAAAAACCTTAAAAAACAACTATAAATTGGAGCTACCGCCGAAAGTCAAACTTTATCCAGTTTTTTATATTTCCCTATTAAAGTTAACAGTAGATACAATTAAAATTAGTACGGAATAAAACGAAAAAGTTATAAAAGATGCATTAATTTACGAGGTAGAAAAAAATACTGGATATACGCAAAGAAAAAGAACTTATCCAGTACCTAGTCAAATGGAAAAACTACTTAAACTCCGAAAATACCTGGGAACCCGCGAAAAACCTTACGAACGCTTAACGCCTTTTAAAAAACTTTTACCAGCAACGCCGGAAGCGCCAGGGTTAAAGATATTCCAATCCGCGTCGCCCAATAACGGCCAATTAATATTTTTAACCCCAAGCCATTCCGAAAAATCTGTAACTTACGTAGCTTATGCGGTCTGCAAAGCCGTTTCGCGTTTTAATCTTTTTTGCTCCTCTAGTTCGTTTAAAGACTAAAGCCTACGATTTATTATTTTAATACCTTTGGATTGAAGGAATTTTTGTTAATGCCGCAATCGCTGGAAACGGGCGATCGCCTTATTTATTTCTTTTTGCGATCGGAATAATCGCTTTTCGGCCAAAATTTCTTCGCGCTTTAAACGTTCCGCTTTTTTGTTAATGTTGCGCAAAGAATTAAAAGAAATGCCCGACTTATCACAACTCCGTTTCTTCAGAACGCAGTTTTCATAACGAATTACGTTCTTTATCATAACGTATTCTTCCTTATGTTTAAAATACGCAAAATAAAGCATAACTTCGAAACCTAAATCTTAAATATAAGCAGCTAAATTTTCGCATTTTTCCTTTTGGTTAGGACGCTTACGAAATATCTGCTTTTCGATACGGTTAAGCATAACGACGAAAATAACCAAAAAAAATATTGATATATAAAAAGGAAAATTACTTACCAAATAAATGCGACAAATAAATTAATCTTTAAAGGCAAAAATTTTGGAAAGGAAAAAATCGTATTATAAACAAACAAGCTTAGCCTATTAGCAGACAGTCGGAAGTTATATAGATTACTTCCGATGCAAAACCTTAGGTTACGTAATATGGATCCTAATAGATTTACGGATCCAAACGGATTAATATAGTATAAATCCGAATGGATTTTCAGATCTATAAGGATCAAAATAAATAAATCCGAATAAATTCTCGGATTTAAAGGGATCCCGTTTAAGATATATACGCTTATTATTTCTCATAGTTTAAATAGCACCAGCTTGTAATAACAATTGGTTACCCAGATCTACATTTGCTATTACCAAACGTAACTATCGCTTTATTGCTCAAATTCCCACGATATCACTGCTAACATAAACCGTACGACTAGGTTTAATAGTTGGTTAAGCCCATAGCCGTCACAGGTTGAACCAAACTCTAGAATAGATATAAGTATGTGTGAATGAACTGATGATCGATGGTCGAAAAACAGTGATAAATAGGTTTCGGGGTTGCGCCCGGTGGAAAGAGCTCTTAGAAATATACATGTGAAGCTGACTAACTAATCAGCCAAGCCATGCCCCTTGGCCCGGCACCTTGCACCATTTCAACCCTCCTTTCTCGAAATAAGATTGACCTCAATCCATCTTGAAAAACAAATAAAAACATAACGTAACTAACTCTTAACGCTATAAACCATATATGAAACCTATTAATTAATCTGATTAACGCTTGCGCGGCTTATTTTCCATTATCTTTGACTTCGGACTTCGTCTTCGACGTTTGGCCCGATTTTCTCGTTGCTTGGCCCTTTTCTGCTTCTTTTAAGCCTTATCCTCTAGTTTTTTTATACTAATCAAGATTTGTACCTAATCCAGCTTGGCCATCTTTACGGGAAATATAGTTTTAATTTTTGCCCTATATCCTCGAATATATCTTTTACTTATTTATACGGCGTAACATATTAACCTTATACCATAACCATTGCTCGCTGATTACCAACCTTCGGTCGAGGCTTATACTTTATGTCGAATAGTAATCTCGTAAGTATTAAATCAGGTCGTATAGCTTTAAATGCCGATAAGCCAGTTTAAATTAATAAGGAAAAGGGTATTAATATCGGAAATAATCGTACGAATAATTGATAAACTTAATTAAAACGTTATTTTAGTTAACGTCGTTTATTATAAAGTAATCGGGCAAATTAATTAAAATTTAGTTCGTTGTTATATTCCTTAGCTAATAAGGACGAAAGGTTTCCAGGCCAATTTTTTACGTTTTTATTAACGTTTTTATTTTTTAATTTTAAGCCCAAAAATGCTTTAATTATGTCGGTAATGTTATTTTCTATTCGATGTTCGCCAAATCTTATTACTTTAGTTATAATTTTATTTCTTTATTTTGTAAAGTTACAGTAGATAATATAAAAGATATAGGTAATTTATAATCCGTAAGCATAATATCTAATTTAGGTAAGTATTTTAACGATTACCTTACGGGCAGGCGGATTATTAAGTTCTAATTTTTTTTACGCTTTTCGGTACAGCTGGAATAATAACTGGGTACGATTTTCGGTAGTATAAATGTCGAATATTAGTAATAAACGTTTTAATCGGTCGTATAACATATTAATCCAATATCTTATTAAATCTTTATCTATCGGGACTTTGATTTACGCGATTAATTATACATATTTCGGGGTATTAATATTAATCGCCTTTTAGGTTTTATTATGGATTAATTTGGACTTACTATATAAGATTATTCGTCCAGCTTTTGGGATGACGGCGATAATTCTTAAAAGTACGTCTTAAGCGATTATCTAGATAAATGCAGTAATATTTTCAAAACGTAAATAAATTTTATCTTAAACGATTATAAAGGTTTGTTATAAATATCCAGTTATTTTGTTATATTACGGTTCTGTTAACTAGTATGGTAGCGGGTTAATATTTCTTTATGAACGTTGATTATTAATGTCTTTTAGGTATATAGGAATAAGCCGATTAAAACGTATTTAAGGCGTAATTTTTCTTACGGGATAGGGGGTAAAATTATTGTTATGCATTTTTCTGAGAAATTGTACCATATCATCTTTTTTCCATACGGGTATATTGGCCGTTTGTGCAAGCTTTTCAAAATCCGAGGTGTTCAACTTTTTGGAGCTTTCGCCCTTGTCCTGCATGGTACGCTTTTTGAACCACGATATAATGATTAGGGATGTACTGATTAATATGCTTAGGTGTGGTATTAGGTAACTTGGGGATAATAATGGTAGCTGGGGATGATATATGATATATGTGTATAGGTGTATTGGTATAGGTGTAGGTGCTTTGCAGGTGTTAAGGTGTAGTTGTTGTATAGGTGCAGGAATTCGCTAAAATCTGTTAATAACTTACGCGTTTAATTGATTAAGTGTATCTAGGGTTAATGTACCGAACTTTTGCAGATAAAACGTATGCGCCGAGAAATTTCCAGAAAATTTCATCCGAAGTTGTATGGGAAGGTGCCCTCGTCGTCGCTTTCTTTGATTAGGTATGTGCATTCGTTTTCGTATCCATATTTTCTTTTGCATCTTTTCTGCAATACCATTCCAACTTTTCTTTCCAGACCTAATATATACCTAAACATATATACAATTATCCTTATTGCATTGATTAATACCATTATAAGTTCTCGGCAGCTATTAAATCTACGTAATCTCTAAGGTTTTTGCGGAAGTGCAGGCCTAAATGATCTTGTTTATATTATAAAAGAATCGTCCATTAAAAAAAGATCTGGTCCAAGTAATAAGCCTTCAGATTCTAGTACTAAGAAGCCTGTCGATCCTAAGGCTAAAACTAATATTAATAAGCTAAACGAAATCTTTAATTATTGTCATAAAATTTTGGCGGTATCAAACTCGTCCATATTTTCCAAGCCATTAACCCGTTATATCGATAAGCTTTTAAACAATATTCGAAATTCAAAACTTCTATATAATCTTAATAATGTTCGCAAATTATAAAACCCAATATATCGTCAAGCATCCATTTTTAACCTTACCCTTACCTTCCAGTATAAATTCCGTAATATAAGTCCTAATTAAGATATTTTACCATTAAAAATACCGGTTATGGATAATCCACTACTTTTAAAACCTTAGCCGATACGATATATATTGCGATTAACAAAGGTAACTAAGATATTTCCTAAGCCCAATCCAATCCTTAATGTCGTTAAACAGACAGTCGGTAATCGGCGATCAGTAATGCCTGTACCTATTCCAATTAATCTGCCGATACCTAATAATAGTTTATTCGCCAGGTTTTTATTAACGGCTTCGACAATCCCAATACGTCGGGCAAATCCTTAAGTTATTAATCGGGTTCCTGGACCATATATTAATATCAGAACGTTACGTTTTTATCGTATTTATTTCGATAATAATTAGGACCTAGCCAAATTCTGGAATAAAAATAATATCATATACCACGTTACTTTTAAGCATATCGAGGTAAGTACTTAATCTTTTCCGTAACATCGTTGATAAAATCCGCTAATTAAGATAAATATTCGGGATTATATTTATTAACGTTATCAGTAGTTTAGCTACAGGTTAATACTTATAATGGCAAATCGAAGGTATAAATTTTTAAGCGGCCGCAAATGCTTAATTTAATATAATCAGGTACCTTTAATTAGTAAAAGATTTGGTAGCTTATTTAATATACGTCGAAATTTATCGCGTTAATCTTTTAGGTTATTTTATGGTTATTTGTGCTAAAAATCTTAAATACGTTATTGGTTTATTTATTTAGACGTTCGGTATACTTAACTTAATACTTTATAAGCTTTGCGAAAGACGATATATAATATCGGAATATTTTATTTAATGCGGAATATACTTATATTTTGGATGTTAATCGATTTTTGGCTCCTTTAATAAGGCTTATAATAACTATATCGGGTTTATTAAAAGGTATAATTATACCTTCCAAAACGAACGGTTTTAGGGATTTAAGGCCAGCTTTTTATAATCGTTACGAATTAAAAAGGATATTCGTATAAAGATTTATCTTATTATTAAAACATACGATAAAAATTAATTTCGAAATAAAGTAAAAAAATATATTATTAATTCCCGGTTCCGGACAAATACAGCCGGATATATTAATTATAAATAAAGTATAGTAATTATCGTAGAAGATATCGGTAAGCGGGACGGTAAAAGAATTTAAAAGAACTTATAAAAGCTTATAAAAGCTTAAGGGAATTTAAAAAAATTACTATACTTTAATTTTTCGCAATTAATAACGTTAATTTTTTCCGTTTTCCTAATCGTATCGTTTTTATCGTATCGCTATCGTTTACAACCATATAACCTTTAAGTCGGTTATTTAATATCTGGATTTTAATATTTATTTTTATAAGTTTTAAAGCTTTAAGTTATTAGTTTTTAAATAATTTAATATTTGCAGCATCCGAAATATTTAACATTTTATCGTCGCTTTAACTAGTAAATAGTTTCGTTTAGTCGTTTTCTTATAAATTAATCGGCTTTTAATATCTTTTTTTATTTTTTATAAATTGCTTTAATTTATTAATAAAGAAAATATTTTATAACTTTATCTTATTAATTTCTTTTAAATAGTAAATACTTAAACTAATAATATTATTAATTTAATACGGGCCAATTTAACGATATTTTAGCCTTATATTTCTGGATATATTTATATATCGTAACGTATTATATAATAATATCAAGTTATTTATTTTTAAAGGTTTACTTTTTATTTTATTTTTATTTTTTTTATTTACTAATTTAGTTACTTTATAACGCTATTTAGCGATTACTTTAATAACTTTAGCTACATTTTTAACTTTCCTTTTTATAAGCCAAATCCTTTACGTAATCAAATTTTCTTTCGGAATATTTAAATCCTAAGTTATAATTCTCCATATCGGCAAAACTATCTTAATCGGTAAAAGCGCTTTTTGTCCGTATAGCAGTTTATAAAGGCTAAAGCCATAACTTTTTATAATGGTATTGTCGGCGAAGACCATCTTAGGCAAAAACTTAACCCATCTTTTACCAGTTCTATTCGTCGCCTTTATTAAAGCTTTAACGATCGAAACATATCCTTTTTCCATTAGGCCTTGTCGCCAGGCTGCATACGTAGCATTAACTTTCTTTTTAATCCTTAATACGTTATAAACTTTAATAATTTCCTTTTTATTTTTTAAGCTTTCGTTAATCTTAATTTTAATTAAAATATTATATCGATAAAAAACGTATTTATTTAAAAATATTTTAATCGTTATTAACGTAATTAATTATAAAGCTTTAATTTTTAAATAATCGGATAATTTATATTTAACTTTAATTATAACTTTATAACTATTATTATTAAACATAAACTAGATATCGATTACCTAAATAACAACTATATTAATCGGCTGCGAAAATTTATAACCTTTTTCGAAACGTCGATCGGTTACTTTTTAGTACTTAATATACGTAAAACATTACTTCCCGAATATAACCAAACATATTACATTAATAATATAAAGCTGTTATACGATAATAAGTCGAATTTCGCCCTTTATAGATATAATCCTTATAATATTACCTAATTACCGCAAACCGTTTTTATTCGATATTAACCATTCGCCGGCTGCCGTACTTTTATTTACTTTACGCCAAAAAAGTACCGTCCTAAATAAAATAATTTAACGCTTCGAATTTAAAAATATTTCTTTTTTTCCTTAAAGCATTATCGAACCGATTAAAAAAATTTAATATCGTTAAAAACTTAACGTACTTTTATAACTTTTTAAATTAATTTCCAATAAAAGGTCCTTATCGCCGATCTGTTTTAATAAATATAAATATTATACTAATTAAAATAAAATTAAGCCGAATAACATTAAACTAAATATTAATAAACTTATCGACTTTTTTTTTCCATTAATCGTTTAACGTATCAAAATTTTTAAATAACTTTCGGGATAAACCGTCCGTTATTATATTTCTTTTACCGGGAATATATCTAATCTTAAAATCGAACATTTTTATTTAAGCAACTTAACGAATAATTACCGTATTAAGTGAAAAGCTTAAAAAATTATTAATTTAAATTATTAATACCTTAACGTTAATTTCTAATACAAATCGAATTTTATAAATATAATTCCGGAATTTCCTTAAAATCTTAAAAATAATTAAATATTCCAAATTGCTAGCGTCGTAATTTAACTTAATACCTTTTTAAGTACTACTTTTAAAACGCGCAAAATATTTTACTTTATTAATTAATTAACCAAAAATACTTTTAAAACCTTTTTTGCTTACGTTTATTCTTATAATAATTTTTCCGGCATTAAAATTATTATTTAAAATAATTAAAATCGGAATAATAATAATCGCTTTTTTAATACTTTTTATTACGTAATTCTAATCGAAGCTTTAAATAAAAATTTAATTTTTCCGGAACAAATAAATAAAAGGCTTTATTTTAATAACGAAATACGTAATAAATATTCGATGATAAACGATAATATTTAAAAAAGCTTTAATTTTCGAAACGTTTTTATATAATTAAATTTTTAAAAAAAATTTTACCTTAACTGTATTTGGTCGCCGCCTATTTATTCCGTAAATAAATCCGATTATAACGGTTATTTTTTAATACCATTAAAACTTTTTTATATTAATCGTTATATTAATAAGTTTGCAGTTAAAAAAGGTTTTATTTATGTTAACGATATACTTATAAACGAATCGCCGAATTCCTGGAAAAAATTTTTTATCGTTAAATCTTATTTTTAAGCCTTTAACCTTAACGTTATCGACGAATAGCCGGGTTATATCGGGCATTAAATTATTTAAAATCCTTTTAATTATATGGCAAAAATAAATTATAAAGTTGGTAAACCTTTAAAGCATAATAATATACTTCAAAAGTTTTGACGGTATTACGAAAGTAATAAAATATTTATTAACTAAAACCAAAATAACTTAATCTTAACCTAAAAAAAAATCTACCAAGGTATTTAAAAAATATATAGCAAAATCCGTAAAGAATTTATCGCAGTTATCCGGTATAAAGGTATTTCGCAAAATAACAGCATTTAATTTAATCGCTAAATTAATTAATTTGAAACTATTTTTTTTTTCGATTAAAAACTAACCATTTTTATATATAATATAAAACTGTTCGAAAATACTTCGCTGAATACGTATTCGCAATATTTCGATTAGCTTATCCTTGATACTTGCCGGCACTGTTATGCCCTTGGCTTGCCATGCCTTATAATGGGTCGTTCGAATCTTATAATCTGGTACGACACTTAATTTAATTTTGCTACACTTTTTCTAATCCCAGGCTAAGGCAGCTTCTTTAGGAAAAAACATCTTTTAAAAAAAAGGCTTTTTTTACGTAAATAAACTTGTTTCCTAATTAATTAAGCATTTCGTCGGCGCGTTCCTTAATAAGTCGGGTTTTTCGAAATATAATAGTAAATTTAAAAAATAAAGTAGCCAAAAGTATATCAAGCTCGTCGAGCTTTTCTTTATCTTAATTAACAACTTGTTAAGCTTTTTCGAATTCCTTAATTTTTTAATTCGGGTTTCCAGCGGGTATTAATCCATTAAAAGGTATATCGTTAACAGGGATTACTTTTTTCCACTTAAGTTTATATATCGTATTAATTTAAACGGTCCGATTATTATTAATCTTTTATTATATTTCGTTCTATAATATTTCATATAAAGTATATATTAATTCCTTGTCGTTAAATTATCCTAAAATCTTATTTCCAGGTTTTAATTTATTACTAATAACTTCCTAAATAATTTTCGCGTCTTAATTAACGTAGGTATTATTAACCGAAAAAAACATAAAGGCCTATAGTTTGCTCGTTTGTCCTTTCGCTTATAGGCCTGCTTTCGCTAATAAAGTAACTTACTGTTTTACCGGCTGCTCTTTTTCAGGCTTTTCGTTAATCCGAATATTGTACGTAATTTGTCCTATAAAAACCAAAGGGATAATGATCTTCGACGGGCCAAACTTTAAGGTTCCTTTTATTACGTCCGGGTCCATATTAAACGTTATCTTTAATTTGGCCATAAAATTAAGTCCTAAAATTAATAGCTACGTAACGTAATAATCATTAACGATAAACAAAGAATCAATGATTAATCGGCTAGCTAACTAAACGGGAACTTCGACTATATCTTTAAACGAAGTCCTTTTCTGAAAATTAAAGCCCAAGAATAATACGCGGGTTTATTGCATGGCCAATCCATGTCGTTTAACGTACGACGTAATTATAACGCTCGATTTTGCTCCAGTATCGATAACTCCATTAATCAGGTTTTTGCCATTTCCGTGGCTTACTTTAATTACCAGTCTAAATAAAGGGGTAATATATTTAGCTAAACTGCATTGCTAAATCGACAGAACTTTAGCTTCCTTTTAGCTTTTTGCTTTATAACCGATATCTATAATAAAGAAAGATCCTAACAAATCTTTTTATTTCTGGGATTTCTAATTTTCGCATTTCGGCTTTAATTATCTTAATCGTTTCCTTATTTTTACGATTAAATGTTTTCAAAGTTTTGGCGGCCATAAAATTCTTAAAAACCTTTCGGAAGTTTGGGCAAATTTCGATTAATTCGGACTAAGTAATTTCAAACTTTCTTTTAAAGTTTTCCCGGATTTTCTTTTCCTAAAATTTCATTACATGCTTATCGATTAGGCCTTTATAGGTAAAGGTGTTATCCGTTTAGGTTTTATCGTCTGCTTAAAGGGTATTAGCTTTCGTTTAGGGGGTATTATTTATTTAAGCGCCGATTTCCATATTATAAAACGATAATCCTTCGTATATTAGTTTATCGTTCGCAGTTTCGTATTCGGTTTTATTCCTTTTTACGCTTTCAAAAACCTTTTTTTATACCTAAAACGCTTAATTATTATAACGTTAATAAGTATAGTCGGCTGATCAGAGTCGCCGATCTCCAAGGCTTTGATTTCCTTTAAATGCCGGGTATCTTTGCTTTCGATAAGGTTACTTTATAGCTATTTATATAACGGTACCTTTTTATAAAATAGCTTTCCGTTATAGTCGACGAAATGGGTTATGTTAATTTCGGTTACCTTATTTTGATTAATATCGGGCTTTTATCGATTCGGCTTTAAAATCGTCATATGCTTTTAAGGTTTAGCTAAATTATTGGTATCCGGGTCGGGGTTAATTAATTAATTATTTACGCCTCGAAAAATGTCGTTTCGCCGATCAAAGTACTGCATTTTTTCCTTAAATCGGGTAGGGAATGCTGGCGAACCATGGATCCATTTTAAGATTTTTTCCAAATTGGGATTTGTTCCTCGATCGCTTAGCTTTTAAAAACTTAAAAGAACTAAATTATAACTAACGTTACTTTGTTTTCCGGGGATTTAAGGGAAATGGTATATCCATCGTCGGCGAGTAAAACCAATTTTATAGTTTTCATATTAACGAACAAACGGCATTTTTGCATAATATGTCCTGGCTTTAAGCAGAATTAATAAGTACCTTAATTAAAACTATTAAAGCGTTTACCTTAACCGTAATAATTTCTACGGTAACCTTTTCGGCTTCGGTATTTACCTTGTTTACGGTAAAGGTTTAGTTAAATATAATTATCCGGCTAAAGATTAACTGCATTAATCGACGCGTTAGCACTATAATTATATGCCCAAGGTGTTTCTTATCCTGGCGGAACGTAATATTATAATATACGGGTTACCTTTTGGTTACGCATCTTTTTTTTAAAAGCTTTTAAGTTCTGGATTTATCGGGTTTATACGATTTTTAGGTTCTGCAGCATACTTGTAACCTTTGACATTTAATTAATACGGTTGAATGGTTTTAATTATAGCTAAGGATTCCCTGGTTTTTATTGCTTAAGCTATTAAATCGGATTAAACCGTTTTTTTTTCTTAATTAATGTTAAAGCGGATATTTTCTTATTGTCGCTTACGTTTTTTATATTTAAGGAATCCTGCTTTATTTAAGGCCCAATCTTTGATTAATATCGAAACATTATCGTACTTAATTACGTATAAGTCCTTCAGCTTTATGGACGAATTGTTGAAAATCTTTTCGAAATAGTTAACGATAACCCTTTTAATAAACTTTTAATGTATTCGTTTTTAATAATTATTTTGCTTTTTTGCTTAGCTTTTTCCAAGATGTTTTTTATCTTAACAACATGTTCCAGATATTACTTATAAATATAATTAGGGATATTACGTTAAGCTTGCTTCGTTAAAATTTTTAGTCGATCCTTGGCGGTCCGAATCTGCTTTAGGTTCTGTAGTTTGAAGGTTTTTAAAATACGTTTAAACGTTTCGTTTTATTCGGTTATATTATTAAGTACAGCTTTAACCCGGTTTTTTATAAAAGGGTTATTAATTTAGCAAGGTAACGCGGCGATTATCTTAAATTCCTTAAACTTGTATTTCGTAAATAATTTGTTAATTCCTTTAAGTTGATTAATAGTTTCAGTTTTTAAAAACCGAAAATTCGGAAAGGCCGATAAATCCAAAAGAATTATAAAAAACGAAAGCTTATTTATAATATTAATAAGGAAATCGTAATTAAATTGATTAATAGGTTTAAAAGGTATAACGTTCGGTATAAATATTTCCAGTTCTGTAAATAGCTTTAAGTTTTGGGCAAATATAATATTTCGTTTTTGCGGTATATTAATAACGATTCCTGGGTTTATTTAGGTAATCGTATTTTTGGTTGGCTTTAAGAATTTAATCGAATTATTAATACTTTAAGGTTTAATTTCGTTAAGCTTATTATTATAAGCGTTTTTTGTTGATCGGTATTGGGCGGTCGTACTTAAAATAAGATTTTGATTTTTCGTAAAGTTAAGGAAGTTCGGTATTAATAATAATCCGTATTATAAATAAACTTAAGTAACAATTTTAAAAAGCTTCGACAGGCTTCTAAAAAACTTACTAAAATATATTTTAAATTAATTAGTATTGCCAGTTCTTAAATTACTTAAGTTTTAAGATGTTGCTTTAAACGGAATATATTTAGGTATAAAGTAAATAACTGTTCGCAATAATTATTTTAGGTATATTTTCCCTTTTTTTCGGACCTGAAAAGTAAGTAATCTTTTTTTTTATCCGTCCGAATAACTTTATCCTAATTATCGCTACGTCGCTGGTCATCTAATCGCATCTTTTTTAACTTGCTAATTAATATTTTTACTGTTAACTTAAGCGCTATAATATTTAAGCTTAGTAAAAAAAGTAAATCCTAAATAATATCGTCTAATAATAACCAGATTAAATGTTATCCGATTAACTTTAAAAAGGTTTAAAATATATCTTATAGCGTTTTTTTCTTAATTTTTATATTATATTAAAAAACGTTAACGTATTACACCATTAAACGGTCCAAACCATTAAACGGGCCATTTCTTAGCACTTCGTAACAACAAATTTAAATAACTTAATAATAACATATCGTATTGATTTAAATCAATCGGATTTTTTTTCGCTAGACGTATTTACAACTTCTATACAAGTACGCGTATTATGCCCAGGCTTGCCGCAGACGCCACATTTCCGTTCCTTAGTTTCAACCCTTTTACGACGACCCCCTCCAATTGCTGTTGGCTGCATTTTTTTACCACCCCCTTCTTTTTGGGCCAGAAAAGCTTATCTTTCTTGTATAGTAAATGTTCCTCCTTCTTAAAGACGTTTATTTTTAATCTTACGATGTTTGCTTAAAATGTGGTTCGTTTCGCGCAATTAGACGTTTTCTTCCCGGAAAAAAGTAATTTTATGCAACAGCAACATATAACCTTTTGTTACAAATTCAGCCGATTGAAATATTCTTGTTGGCGAGCTACCCTGTTAGTTTCCAATCTTCTTTTGCAAATAACGCGATTGCCGCGTTACTTCCTTAATATTCTTAAGGGTTTTCGCGGGCGGGGAATGAATGGAACCGGCGGAGGTCAGCGGGGAGACGGTCGGCGTAGGCACAACTGGAGGAACCTCCAATTCGGAAAGAACGTTATTGGGATCGAATGGAACAAGACCAGCTTTTGCAAATCCAGATTTGATATTGCTGGACGTTATAGCAGCTTGAAACGCATCGTAGAAGCCGGCAAGAAAATCTTCTTTAGCAATGTAGGTATAATAGCGTCGCATTAAGTTTTCGATGTAACGCGAATAAGCGCGTTTTAAAATAGAAAAACATAATATATTAAAAAGTTAAAGCTAATGCGAAAAATACGCGGATATACAAAGCGTGATAATATTGTTGTTAGCGCAGTATTTTTCAAATTCTATCGAATAATGGCTTTCGTGGCCGTCGAAGATAAGAAGACGTTTCGAACCTTTCGTACGCGTTTAAGTATGCTTGTTAAAATGCTGGATCCATTCGAGACCTAATTTATTTGTTGTCCAGCCATTATCATTTAATACGATTTTCCAATCGGCTGCTGGCGGTAAGTTATCGCGGTACCAAAACCCAAAATGATTTTTCCCCGTTATAATAACAAATGGCGGCACAGCCCAATCTTGGAAATTAACAGCCTGGATAATTATAACCCATTCTTTATTCCTTTATTACGCTTGTTTAGGTTTTTTACGTTTTTCGGCATTGGTAATTACCATACCCGTTGCCATAAGAAGCCTTATCAAAAATCCAGTCTCGTCGAAGTTGTAGATATTCTCTTTTGCAATGCCGTACTTCGCAATTATAGCCCGAACAAGCTCGAACCATTTGCGAAATGATTCTGGATTCTCAGATAGGATCCGTTAATAATCGATTTTCCGTTTTAAACGCGTCTGGAATTTTTTTTGCCGTCTAACAAATCTCGACGCCCAGTTAATTTTAACGCGTTCTGTAACGCGTTGGGTAAGTAATAAATTTGCCATATCTTCAACATGCTGAAGCCGGACAGGAAACGCTCGCGTATTTAAGTCGAGGATTCGGTCGACAATCGATTTTTCTTCGGTTGCCGTTAATTTCTGCAAGGGATAATATCGGCTCGGGCGTATTTACCGCGATATTAGGCCTTTAAGGTCGATAAAGCAACTTTATATATAAAACTAAGTTTCGCATAACTAAGTTTCGGGTCTCGTTTCTTAACCTAAATAACTAAGTTTATTTTCCCTTGTTTAGTAAGTCGTTCCATATTGTTGGTGTTGAAAAATGGGCAATTGAAGATAAGTAATTGGAATATATGCAAAATTGGCCCGTTTAATGGTTTGGACCGTTTAATGGTGTGGTACGTTATTTCTTTTTCGATATTTTCTTTTTACATATAAAATAAATAATTCCATAACCTTATTCCTTTTTTTACTCGTATTCGTTATCCTGTCTATATCGTTAATCTTATTATTACTATATTTATTTTAATTAATCCAAATCTTAATAATTACGTCGCCAGCGACGCAGTTTTAACTTTTTTAACCCTTATTAATTAAATCTTATATTTTGTTTTCTTACGTAATTTTCTTATTAATACGTATAATATCTTGAATTACGTAATCGATTTAAAACTTAGGTAATTAATTTATGCTCCAAAACCGATCGCTTATATGCGTTCGTACTTTTTTACCGTCGTCCGAATAAAGCGGTTTTCGTAATAAGGCCTTAATTTAATAGCTTTTTCTTATTAATCGTACAAAAGGTTGCGTTTTTATTATAATTGCGGTCGTTAATTGTATACCGTTTAAGTTATTATAGTCGTAACTATTGTCGTAATTATATTTGAGTTTAAATATATTTAATCAGAACTTCGTCTTTTCCGTTCTTCCGGCTTGTTAATCGAAGATTAAGGTCCGTCGGCAGTTAACAAAAGCCAGTATCCTTTCCTTGGCAGCTACTTAAATTGGGACGGGGAGATTTAGTTCCGATTAAAGTATTTTTGATAAGCGGGTCACGATAAAATAACCGAATGTAACGGTAATGAAGGCAAACGAAAACATTATATTTGGGTCCGGGTTAAACCAGACTCTAGGATAGACATGAATGTGTATAAATGAACTGATGATCGATAGTCGAAAAATGGTGATAAACAGGTTTCGGAGTTGCGCCCGGTAGAAAGAGCTCCTAGAAATACACATGTAGAGCTGACTAACTGATCAGCCAAGCCATGCCCCTTGGCCCGGCACCCTGCACCATTTCAATACCTCGACGTACTTTAGCTTTATTACTAGCTTTAAATCGTTTCTTTATTAATCATTTAAAACTTTGCTTATTATCACAGTTTATTATAAAAAAATCGAATTCCAAAGTTAATATCTTTAGCAATCGATTTAAAAATAACCCTTTCTTAATTATCTGGCTTAAAGCCAATAATTTTGCTTCAGTTATGCTTGTAATAAGTATATCTTATTCGCTTTTCATCTTATAAATTTTTCGAATAACGAAATTACGAACCTTTAAAATATTTTCCAATCGATTAAATTATTAGCGAACGAAGCGTTACTTGTACATACCATCGCTTAAACGTTTCCGTTATTTCTATACCAAATCGAAAAATTACGGGTGTAATCTAGATAACGAATTACTTTATTAATAACTGCGTGATAAACGTTTAACGAGTTATAATTAAAACGTAAAAACTGCAAAACGACGAACTGTGACAGCTATAGGCTTAACAAACTATTTATGTTCCACATCCATCATATTCAAGCACAACCAGGCACATAAGGTCTTTAGCCGAGATTTATCCGTTGCGCCTAAACTCCTTGGAGCTATCTCGACAATCTTCTTGGCATATTCTTTCTCCACGTTAGTTGGACGTAACAGCTAGCCCAGGCAGAAGCCCGAAAGGCCAAAGAAACCAGGTTTACTGGACCAATTATTACTTAATGGTTATAGAAACACGAAGGATGGAAAGAGCTAAGCGACGATAAGCTCCTTTCCTGCGAATAGCAGGAACGGCAGCAGAAAAATAACTAGTTAATACTTCATACGTAGCTAAACGCTAAAAACATATTATAATCCTGAAGCTAAATCGATAGGAGCTTAACATTAATCAAAATAAAGTAACCGAGATTAACATAACTCATTTCGTCGATTATAACGGAAAGCCATTTTATAAAAAGGTACCGTTAAGTAAATAGTTATAGAGTGACCCCGTCGAAAGCAAAGGTACCCGGCATTTAGAGGAAATCAAAGCCCTGGAAATCGACGACTTTGATTAGCCGACTATGTTTACTAGCGTTATAATGGCCAAGCGTTTTAAAGATGAAAAAGAGGAATTTGGGGGCATAAAAAGGAAAGACCGAGTATAAGATTGATAACGACGAACTAATGTACGAAGAACCTTCATTTTATAATATAGAAGTCGGCGTTTAGATAAATAGTACCTTCTAGATAAACGATGTTACCTAAACGGATAATACCCTTATTTATAAAGGCCTAATCGATAAGTATATAGTTAAATTTTAGGAAAAGAAGATCCGGGAAAATTCCAAAAAGGAAATTTGAAATTATTTGGTCCGAATTGATCGAGGTTTGCCTAGATTTCGGAAAAGTTTTTAAGAATTTTATGGCCGTTAAGATTCTAGAGGTATTTAATAGCAAGAATAAAGAAACGATTAAGATGACCGAAGTTGAAATACGAAGGTTAAAAATCCTAGAAGTAAGAAGATCCGTTAGGATCCTTATTATAGATATCGGCTATAAAGTAAAGAGCTAAAAGGAAGCTAAAGTTCTGTCGATCCAGCAATATAGTCCAGCTAAATATATTACCTCTTTGTTTAGATTGGTAGTTAAAGTAGGCCATAAAGGTAGCGAGGATTTGATTAGTGGAGTTATCGATATTAGAACCGAATCGAGCGTTATAATTATGTCGTACGTTAAGCGATATGGACTGGCCATGCGACAAACCCGTATATCGTTCTTGGGCTTTAATTCTCAAAAGAGGATTTTATTTAAGTGTATTATCGAGGCTTCCGTTTGGCTAGCTGGCCGATTAATCACTATTTTTTTATTTGTCGTTAATAACTATTACGCTGTATAGCTATTAATTCTGGAATTTAACTTTATAGCCAAATCGAAAATAACGCTTAATATAGACCCGGACGTAATAAAAGGAACCTTGGAGTTTGGCCCGTCGAAGATTATTATTTTTTTTGGTTCCTGCAGGACGAGTTACGCGTAATATCCGTATTAACAAAAAGCCTGAAAAAGAACAGCCGGTAAAACAATAAGCTGCTTTACTGGCGAAAGCAAGCTTACGAGCGAAGGAATAAATAAGTAAGTTATAAGCCCTTATATCTTTTCGATTAGTAATATTTACGTTAATTAAGACGCGAAAATTATGTAGGAAGTTATTAGTAATAAGCTAAAACCCGGAAATAAGATTTTAGGCCAGTTTAGTGATGCAAAATAAACGTATACTTTATATGGAATACTGTAAGACAAAATGCAAAAGAAGATTAATAATAATCGGACGGGCTAAATTAATATAATATATAAACCTAAGTGGAAAAAAATAATTCCTATCGACGATGCACCCTTTAATAAATTAGTGCCTTTTGGAAACCCGAATTAAAAGGTTAAAGAACTCGAGAAAGTTTAGCAAGCGATTAATTAAGATAGAAAAAAGCCCGATAAACCTAGTATATTTTTGGCTGCTTTATTTCCCAGATTTACTACTATGTTCCGAAAGACCCGATTTACTAAGGAACGCGCCGACGAAGTTCTTAATTAGTTGGGAAACAAATTTACCCGTATAAAGAAAACCTTTTTTAAGGAGATACTTTTTCGCAAAGAAATTGCCTAAGCTTAGAATTGGAAAAAGTGTGGCAGAATTAAATTAAATATCGTACCAAATTATGAGGTTCGAATAATCCCTTATAAGGCATGGTAAACTAAGGGTATAACAGTGCCGGCGAGCATTAAAAATAAGCTAATCGAAGTATTGCAAGTATGTGTTTAGCAAAATATCCTCGAATAGTTTTATGCTGCATATAAGAATGCCTGGTTCTTAGTCGAAAAAAAAATATGATGGTTTTCGATTGATTAATTTAGCGACTAAATTAAATGCTGTTATTTTGCGAAATGCTTTTATGCCGGATAATTACGAAGGATTTTCCGCGGATTTTATGTATTTCTTAATTATTTTGGTGGATTTCTTTTTATTTTACGATTAGGTTATTTTGGTTTTAACTAGTAAAATTTTATTATTTTCGCGATATCGTTAAGACTTTTAAGGTATATTATTATGCTTTAAGGGGTTATTAACTTTGTAGCTTATTTTTACCGCGTAATAAAAAGGATTTTGGACGATTTGATACCCGATATAGCTCGGTTATTTGTCGATGACGTTAAAGTTAAAGGCCTAAAGATAAGATATAACGACGAAGAAATTTTTCCGGGAATTTGGCAATTCGTTTATAAGTATATTATTAACATAAATAAGACCTTTTTTAATTATAAGCTTGCTGGTATAACGATTAATATGAAAAAGTTTTAGAAGTATTAAAAAACAACCGTTATAATCGGATTTATTTACGTAACGAATAGGCGCCGACCGGATATAATTAAGGTAAAGAAAATCTTAAAGATTTAGTTATATAAAAATGTTTCGGAAGTTAAAGTTTTCTTAAATATTATCGTTTATTATCGAATATTTATTACGTATTTTATTATTAAGATAAAGCTTTTTATACGCCTGTTCCGGAAAAACTAACTTTTTATTTAGGGTTCCGATTAGGATTGCGTATTAGAAAGCGTTAAAAAAAGGATTATTATTGTTTTAATTTTAATTACTTTAAATTATAACTTTAATATCAGAAAATTTATTATAAAGATAAATCCAAGTAAAAAGGGCTTTAAAGGTATTTTCGGCTAATTAATTAATAAAGTGGAGCATTTTGCGCGTTTTGAAAGTGGTACCTAAAAGGGTATTAAATTAAATTATGACGCTGGTAAATTGGAATATTAAGTTGTTTTTAAGATTTTAAAGAAATTCCGGAATTATATTTATAGAATCCGATTCGTATTAAAAATTAACGTTAAAGTGCTGGTAGCTTAAATTAATAACTTTTTAAGTTTTTTATTTGGTATTATAATTATTCGTTAAATCGTTTAAATAAAAATATTTAAATTCGAAATTAAATATATCTACGGGAAGAAAAATATAGCAGCAGACGGTTTATTTCGAAAGTTACTTAAAATTTTTAATGCGTTAAACGATTAATAAAAAGGAAAAGTTAATAACTTTATTAATATTTAGCTTAATATTATTCGGCTTAATTTTATTTTAATTAGTACAGTTTTTATATTTATTAATACTTATCGGCAACGAGAACCTTTTATTAGAAATCTGTTTAAGGAGTTATAAAAGTACGTTAGGTTTTTAACGATATTAAATTTCCTTAACCGGTTCGATAATATTTTAAGAAGGAAAAGTAATGCTTTTAAATCCGAGGCGTTAAATTATTTCGTTTAAAACGGTATTTTTTGGCGTAAGGTAAATAAAAAGTACGGCAGCCGGCAAATAGTTAATATCGAGCAAAAGCGACTTGCGGTAATTAAGTAATGTTATAAGAATTATAGTTATAAAAGGCAAAATTCGACTGATAATTATATAATAGCTTTGTATTATTAACGTAATATGTTTAGTTATATTCAAAAGGTAATATTTATATATATCAAGTGCTAAAAAGTAGTCGATCGACGCTTCGAAAAAGGTTATAGATTTTTGCAGCCGATTGATATAGTTGTTATTTAGGTGATCGATATTTAGTTTATGCTTAATAACGATAATTGCAAAGCTACGGTCGAAGCTAAGTACGAATTGTCCGATTATTTGAAAGTTAAAGTTTTACGATTAATTACGTTAGTAACGATTAAGTTTTTGGTTAAGTACGTTTTTTATCGATATAGCGTTCCGATTAAAATTAAGATTAACGGAGGTTTAGAAAATAAGGGCGAAATTATTAAAGCTTACGACGTATTAGGAATTAAGAAAAAAGTTGGTGCTGCGTATGCAGTTTGGCGATAAGGCCTAGTCGAAAAAGGATATATCCCGATCGTTAAAGTTTTGATAAAAGCGACGAATGGAATTGGTAAAGGATGGGCTAAGCTTTTGCCCAAGATGGTCTTTGCCGATAATACCATTGTAAAAAGTTATGGCTTTAACCGTTATAAACTGCTGTACGGATAAAAAGCGTTTTTACCGACTAAGATAATCCTGCCGATATGGAAAATTATAACTTGGGATTTAAATTCGCCGAAAGAAAATTTAATTACGTAAAGAATTCGGTTTTTAAAGAGAAAAGTTAAAAACGTGGTTAAGGTTATTGAAATAATCGTTAAGTAACGCCGTAAAGCAGATAAATTGACGAATAAAAAGGGTAAAAATAAAATAAAAAATAAACTTTTAGAAATAAATGATTTGTTATTGTTATATAATACGTTACGATATATAAATATATCCAAAAATATAAAGTTAAAGTACCGTTAAACTGGTCCGTATTTGCTTAGTAATATTATTAGTTTAGGTATTTATTGTTTAAAAGAAATTAATAAAACGAAGTTGTAACGTATTTTTTTTTGTTAATAGGTTAAAACAATTTGTAAAAGATAAAAAAGAAAATTCAAAGCCCATTAATTTATAAAAAAAAGATTAAACGAATTTATTTTTTGGTTACCTTAACGATACGATATCGGATATTTCGGATATTACGAATATCGAACTATTTAAAAATTGGCAGCTTAAAGCTTTATAATTTGTAAAAACAAATATTAAAGTATAGATATTAAATAGCCGACTTGAAAGTTATGCCGTTATAAACGATAGTAATATGACAGCGACGATACGATTAGGAAAACGGAAGAAATTAACGCAATTAATTGCAAGAAACTAAAGAATAGTAGTTTTCTTAAATCTTTTTAAAATTTCTATAAGCTTTTATAAATCTCCTTAAATTCCTTTATTATCCCGTTTACGGATACCTTATACGATAACCATTATCTTTTACTTATAATTAATGCGTCCGGCTGTATTTGCCCGGAATCGGGGATTAGTAATATAATTTTTTTTTTTTCGAAATTAATCCTTATCGAATATTTTGATAATAGAGCAAATTTTCATACGAATATCTTTTTTGATTCGTCGTAATCGTAAGAAGTTAACTTTAAATACCTTAAATCGTTCGTTCCGGAAGATATAATTATGCCTTTCGATAAACCCGATATAATTATTATAAGCTCCGGTAGAAAAGTTAAGAATCGACCAGTATTTAAAAAATGAGTACATTCCGTATTAATTAAGATATTCCAATGTTATATATCGCTTTCTGCAAAGCTTGTAAAGTATTAGGTTAGGTATACCGAATATTTAAATAAATAACTTAATAACGTATTTAGGATTTTTAGCAAAAGTAGTTATGAAATAACTTAAAAATTGGCCCGATAAATTTCGACGTATATTAGATAAGTTATTAAGTTTTTTATTAACTGGAGGTACCTAATTCCGTTAAATTAGGTATTGGCGGCCGATTAAAAAATTTTATCTCCGATTTGCTATTATAAATACCGATTAGTAGTTGGATTACCAATAACGTTAATAAATATAGCCTCGAACATTTGTATTAATTAATGGATTTTATTAACGATGTTACAGAAAAAGCCTAAGTACTATAACGAACCTGTTACACAATTACCTGGAAGTGTGATCAGTATCCGAAAGGGATTCTAGATTTGCAGGTAATAATAAAGCGAAGAATGATTTAATAGTTTATTCTTAAAGAGATTTGCGGACTTTCCTTTTAATCGCGGAACGTTACCTTTGATTGAAAACTTAAATTAATAGCTAAAAAGCGAATTTATCTAGATGTTATCTATATAGGAAATTATTGGTTTATATATATCCTTCCGATTCTGCAGTTATAATAGATATATTTAGATATGTTCCATATCCAACAAATCCAAGCACATCCTTTTATGGTAGTTATAGATGGATATATTTCATATCTATTAAATCCAAGCACAACCAGGTACACAAAGTTTTTAGCCGAGATTTATCCGTTGCATCCAACATTTTGGACTCATTTCGACAATCCTTTTGGTATATCCTTTTTCCATATTAATTAGACGTAACATTATTTTTTTCCTTTTAGGATTTTTATCTTAAAGATAAATGTTACAAGAACAGGGGTTCTTGTTTGAAAAAGGCCAAGTCCTTGGAGGTTAGCGCGGATGCGGCTAAACCTCGGACCAAAAGAAAGCTTGGCCCTTATCGTAATTTAATTGATTTAAGTGATCTGCCAAATCATTTAGATCACATAAATCCACGATACACTTACTACGGAATAAAAGGATATATAATGGATAGATCCTTATGTAAATAGCACCTACTTAGTTTTCGCTTTTTAGTTATTAATCTAAGCCTTTAGTTAAAGGTACCGTTTTTCGATTAAGGGAAAAGTCCGCAAATCTCTTTAACGAACAGATTACTGAATCATTTCTCGTATTATTGTTACCTGCAAATCAAGACTTTATTTCGGATACTGCTTATACCTTTAGGTAGATGTATAACAGGTTCGTTACATTTTGATAGTTCCTTAATTAATAGCCGACGAATGATTTAAGGCCTAATTGGGCATAAGCTTTTTTAAACGCAGTAAAGACGATATTACAGGACGACGTTTAGAAGATAGATAGCATATTCGATTACCGTTATTAATTAGTAAGGGATTAGTAACTAGATTAGACGATTTACCACCTATTGAAGAAATCTTTTCCTTAATCGATAATATGGCACCTTTTATTACCCGATTTTAAGGAGGACCTTTTTTCTTTTAGCCCTTATAGCAGCCTGTTTCGGCAAAAGATACCATAAAGGTTTATGGGTTTGATGCAAAGGAAGAGGAGGAAGAACAGCTTACTAAAGAACAAAAGGGTAAAGAAAAAGAATTTATTATTGACGAAAAATTAAATATCCTTGCAAAAAAAGTTAGGACCTTAAAGGACGAAAATGCCAAATTTATCCGATAACAGAGGTTTTCGACCTTGCCCCTATTTGGAGCAAATAAAACTTGCGAGGGTATTATCCTTCCTTCCAGTTATTACGGAATGCCGGAAGTTAAAGGTTATAAGCCAACCCCTTTAAAGCCTTACGATAAAACTATAGATGTAGAAGGATTCTTAGTTTAGGCCAGATTTTACCTCAAGTTTTACGAAAATTTTCTGACGGAGGATTACCAAAAGGTAATAACTATTTTTCAGTTGCTTACGGGAAAAGTTTTCTTATGGTTTGAACTTATTATAAACGATTACCTTATGAATTACCCTGATTAATTTTCCGACCTAACTAATTATATTTTCGGCAATTATGAACATTTTAAAGAAAAAATGTAAGCTTTATTTGGAAATTCCGATAAAAAATAGCATACGGTCGAACAGTTATATCTTCTCCAGCAAATTAAGTTAATAACCGAATATACGATTAAGTTTAATCGTTTCGCGTTAATTTCCAATTTTCCAAAAAGCGTTCTGTTTTATTCCTTTTATAACGGCCTAAAATCGTAAATTAAAGATAAGATATATAAAATATCCAAAATTGGCCCTTTCCAGGATTATATTAATAAAATTATTATTGCCGATCGACGTATTTTTGAAAGGTACTTGGAAAAAAAAAGATCCGATAAAAGAAAAGATAATTAAAATTTAAGCAGCAAGTTTTAAAGGAACAGAACTAAGGGCAGGTTCCAAAAGGAAGCAAGCATTGCTTTAAAGAAGCCCAGGAAAAACAAGTCGAATGTTGAATGTTTTAACTGTAGCAAAAAAGGCTATTACAAAAGCGAATGTCGCTTTTTAGCAAAAAGGGACTTTAGGAAAAAAGGGATTTTTTAACCCTAAAAGAAAGTTAAAATGATTAAATTAAAATTAGACAGCGAAAGCGAAAAAGAAAAGGAAGTTAGTTTTATTTCCTTTTAGCGAGAATTTATTATTGCAACCATATATTACGAACAGAATAACGACTTAAAGTATAAGCGTTACCCGATTTGTTAGAATCGAATAATTAAAGCCTGCAGATATTATCCAGGATAAGAAACTTTTAGGATAATTATAAAGTTAAAATATATTTGTTACTTAAATAAGCAGCAGTATAAAATATACGATAAACATGGCCAGTTACGCCTTAATATAATGATCTACGATCTAACATTTTTAAAAGCCAGTAAGGCCCCCGAAATTAAAGAACTAATTTATCCGGGTGCGCCAGATTCGAAACCCGTTTATGAATACGACCTGCTCCATTTTTCTGCATGTTACGACGACAACTGTCTAACCCATTTCCGCGCCAAAGAAAATAATGACTATTGGCCCGGATAGGATAAAAAGATACCTACCGAACCCGACGATGAATGCAAATGCATTAAGACTTTTAAATAACCGGAGTACCTACGATCTTATTACCTTTACCCCGAATCGGCTTAAAGCCAAAGGGCTATTGCCTAAGGATATCTATGTTACGCTCTTACACTTTGCATGATGTACGAGATTTTGGATATGGGAACCGACCCCTCAAAAATTTTACCCCCAAAACCAAAACCCCTTTAAATATCAAAAGTGAAAGTTTCAAAATTAGTTTGCCGGATTGGCAAAAGAAAGTAGTTTATTTGCATAGACGATAAATATTCCAAATATGCAGTTAAAAAGGCCCGAAAATGGAGACGCCTTTTAACTAATAGAACCAATAAGTTAAAAAATTACGCAGGCCTTTAAAATTAAGGTATCGAGAAGCCCTAACCTATAAAACCTTATATAAGGCAAAAACTAGGTAACGCAGTTAAATTAAAATTCCTTTCTAGTACGGAAATAAGATATTTAAAGCTATAATTAACTTAGGAACAAAAGGAAACTTTATTTTATCATCAGTTGCAGGAAAATATCAAATCCTTTGGAAATATAAGCTAAAGTTATACAAATTACTTACAGTCGATAGAAGCTTATCTAAGTATGAAAATAAACGAGTTCTTAAAGAAACAGAAAAACTTTTAGTACAAATCCAAGGATATTTAAAGAAAATTAAATTAAACGTAGCCGATATTTTAAAATATAATATTATCCTTAAAATGCCGTGGTTCCGTTCTAACAACCCTTATATCGACTGGAAAACCCAGAAACTTTCTTAGAATTACCTTATAATTTCTTTAAAGGAAAAGTTCCGAGAAATCTATTACCTAATCCGAAAAGCCAGGACAGTAAACCCGACTGCTAAGGTCCCCTTTAAATACCGAAGATTCAAAAAACTGTTTAAAAAACGAACACGAGAAAAGCTATCCGACCACAATTAATAAAATTATAAAATTCCTATCAAAAAAGGATACCATCCAAAACTCTACCAAATTTATTACATAAATCCAAAAAAGGTTAAGGCCTTATAAAAAAGTTTACAACGAAACTTCGAACGCGGATATATTCAAAAGTTTAAATCTCCCACAAGATACCCCGTTATGATAGTACCAAAAATAAAGAATGGGAAAATCCGAATCGACAAAAATAAAAACCTTATATATCGAAAAGTTTACGACTACCGACAATTAAACGACATTACTATCAAAAATGGATACCCTTTTACCCTTATAAATATTATGAAAAAAAACATTAATAAAGCCAAATAATTTACGGCGTTAAACCTGCCGGACGGTTATTACTTGGTCCGAATAACCAAAAGCGAAAAATGGAAAACCGCTTTCAAAATAATCCATGGACTTTACGAATATAAGGTAATACCCCAAGAACTTATTAATACCCCCGTTAGTTTCCAACATATATTAATAACTATTTTACGAAAATTTTTCGATAAGTTTATATTTATTTACTTAAACGATATTTTCATTTACTTTAAAACCTTAAAGGAATACAAGAAACATATCGCCTAAATACTGGAAGCATTCGAAAAAACAAACCTACTAATTAATGCCGAAAAAAGCATATAGCACATCCAAAAGCTAAATTTTCTAGGCTTTATTATTATTCCAAAACAGATTTAAATCCAAAACTTTAAAATAAAGGCAGTTAAAAATTGGCCGATTCCCGATAAAACAACCGTTACCAACGTCCGACAATTTTTAGGATTCATAAACTACGTACGTAACTTAATTAAAGATTTCGGAAAAATCGCCAAACCCTTAACGAACTTAACTACTAAAAAATATACTGAAAAAAAATTCGAATTCCTAAAGGAAATTAAGGAAATAATACAAACGCTTAAAAACCAAATTACCAGCGCCCTTATTATAAAACTACCTAACTACAATAAGAAAAAACGACTAAAAACTAACGCATTAAATAAAGCCTTAAAGGCAATCTTAAAACAATAGGAAAATAATAAAAAGTGGCATTTAATTACCTATTACTTTAAAGCCCTAAAAAATGCAGAACTACGATACCTTATTTACAACAAAAAATTGTTGGCAATTATTATAATACTTAAAAAATAAGAACCTTACCTTAATAAAATTAAAAAAACCTTTTAATATTTACTTTAACCATAAAAATTTTATTTACTTTATAACAACTTAAAATCTTAACAAACGACACGAAAATTAAATAATTTTCCTATCCAAATTCAATTTTAAGATCTACCATATTAAAAGCAAAAAAAATATTTAAACGGATATCCTAAACCGAAAAGAAAATTACGATATCAAGGTTTTTAAACGACGTATGTAAATATTGCAACTTACAAAAGAAAGAACCTTATAGTTATATAAAATACTGAAAAAACTTAATCCCAAACTTTTGTCCCAATTTAAAAGTTCTTATAATTTTGATAAACAAAAAAAAATTAAACAGTTAAAAAAACGATCCAAAGATTAACTACTATACCACGAAAAAGTTTACGTCCTACGGGAACGATAAAAACAATTTGTCAGAAAATTTTACGAAAACCCGTTACATAAACATTAAAAAATTTTTAAAACAACCAAGCGACTTTAAAAAAAGTACGATTTTCCAGAACTTAAAAAAACCGTCAAACAAGTAGTTAAAAACTATAACGTTTGCAATAAAACCAAAGCAACTCGCTACAAACCATACGGACTGTTACAATTTACCGAAATTCCAGACAAAATATGAAACACTATTATTTGGAACTTTATTACCGGCTTACCCCTATCCAAGAACCCCATTACCGGAATCCAGTACGACGGAATATAGGTAATTATCGATAAACTCATTAAATATAAATACTTCCTCCCTTTTAAAAGAAACGCAATAGCAAAACAATTAGCTTACGTATTCGTAAGACATTACCTTAATAAACATAAAATCCCAAAAAGAATTATTTCGAACAAAAACAAGCTGTTTACTTCCAAATTTAACACCAACTTCTTTAAGCAAATTAACGCCAAACTTAAATTTTTTACAGCATACCACCCCCAAACCGATAAACAAATAAAACGACTAAACCAAATCCTGGAACAGTACCTAAAAAACTATATCAACTACCAGCAAAATAACTAAATAAAGCTACTTCCATTAATACAAGTAGCTTATAATATATCCGTTAACGAAAACATAAACATTTCACCCCATACAGCCGTATATAAACAAAACGCGGAAACCTAACGACCAAAATAACCATTCGGCAAAACCCCGAAAATCACCTTAATAATTCCCAAAGCAAAAACGATAATATCTAAAATCAAAACCATCTAAGCTCGCCTTAGAACTGAACTGCAATTTCTCCAACAACGGATAGCTTAATACTATAACAAAAAGAAAATTAAGGGACCAATTTTATCAAAAAAAAACAAGGTCTATCTGTTACGCCAAAAACAAAACGCGACCTTAAACATCTTATAAATCAAAACTAAGAAATCCAGTAACAAACTTAATTTCAAAAAATTCGGTCCGTTCAAAATTAACGAAGTTATTTCCAAGACCAATTATCGATTGTCGCTACCCAAGACAATAAAAATATACCTTGTTTTCCATATTTCCTTGCTAAAACTAACACTTAATAACGTTCCGTTAAAAACAAACTTGGAAATCGAGGAAAACACCGACGAATACGAAGTCGAAAGAATACTAAACTTAAGAATAGTTAATAACAAAATCCAGTACCTAATTAAATGGAAAGATTACCTACCTAAAAACAACATTTAAAAGCCTTTTAAGCACCTAACGAATACGAAAAACCTAATTAAGACGTTTTACCGCCAAAATCCTGACCGACCGATTCCAACGCAGCCAAGGTTGCAGGCGACAACGGTCCGACCCCCAGATTTAAACCTTCGGCGCTCCAGTCGAAAAAGGCGGACGCCTCCATGTTAGCGTTAATCTTAAAAACAAGCCGCGCTTACTCTTTTTCCATGCGACGCTGCTTTTCTTTCAGTTTCTTTTACTTTTCCAATTAATCCAACTTATAATTTTCCTTTAAAATAACGAAAACCTTCTTTTTCAAAACGTCTTGCTGAAAACGCAAACGTTTTAATCGACCAAAAAGCTCCATCAATTTGTCTTTTACTTCACGTTGCTCCTTTTGCAACCGTTCTCGTTCTTCCCCAATTTTCACTAAAAAATTCATCTCCAGTACGTTACAGGCCGAACGCTAACGACGGGTACAACAATTACAACTTGGAAAGTCAATCACAAAAAAGCAGTCGGTTTCCCCAAAACGAGTACAATTCGAACAAAGGTTAACTTTAAAGCCGAATTTTTCAATATAATCCGCGCGGTTATTACGCGCTTCGCGTTAATTAAATCGAGGTTTTTTTTTCCTTTTTCCTTCTAAATACGGCCTGTTATAATAAAATCAGCTGAAAAATCCCTATACTTTTTCCAACTACCAAAGGGGTTACTTACGGTTCTTATCTTTAGAACAAAAATCCTTGGAAAGGGGAAATAGTATTACAAAAACAAAAGTTCTTATCTGAAAAAGGCCAAATCCTTAAAAGTTAACGCGGATACGGCTAAACCTCGGACTAAAAAAAAGCTTAGCCCTTATCGTAATCTAATTAATCTAAGTAATCTGCCAGATCACTTAAATCACATAAATCCACGACATACTTACTACGGAATGAAAGGATATATAATAGATAAATCCTTATATAAATAGCACCTACTTAATTTTCGCTCTTTAGCTATCAATCTAAACCTTCAATTAAAGGCACCGTTCTCCGATTAAGGAAAGAATCCGCAAATCTCTTTAACGAACAAACTACTGAATCATTTCTCGCACTATTGTTACCTGCAAATCAAGACCCCATTTCGGATACTGCTCATACCTCCAGGTAGATGTATAACAGGTTCGTTACAATAAAATAGATAAGTATATTCCCTCCTTTTTGATTTTTTTATATGATACAACTTTTGTTTTATAATGTCGAATCGGACTGTTAAGCCAAAAGGACGCTTTCGTCCAAATCAGAAACTATCCCGTAAAAGTCGGGCTACCTAGCTTAAAGAATTTGGCGATAAGCATTATTTTTATTTTTCGTATATTCGTTTCGAAGAAATAAATTATCGGTTTGCCGCGGGCGTTTGCTTTTACAATAATTGTTAACGCCGTTAACGCCGAAACTATAACGTAGTAATAATAAATTTTTTAAACTAAATAACTTAAAAGTAAAAACGTTTTTAAAAGGAGTAACGAAAAGCAGAAGATTAATTATTAATCCTTTAAAAACGGGCTAAGAAAAAAATAGATAACTTGCGTTAGCGTTAAAAAAAAGAAATACAGGCGTCCGTTAATCAGTTAAAGCGGCTAAGCCTTTAACAGAATCTTTTAAAACGTCGAGCGATAAAAATGTTAAACGAAAGTTTCGAATTGGATTAATTAAAAAAAAAAGTAAAAGTAGAAAATGAACGGCGAGGAGCTGTTGCCGCGCAAGCACAGCTTGCTTTTAAAATTGACGCGATAGTAAGGGCGTTTACTTTCTTAGATTAAAACGTCGGGGGGCTAGATTGAGGTGTTAGGCCGTTATCACTTGCGACCTTGGCTGCGTTAAAGACGGTCGGTCAGGATTTTGGCGGTAAAACGTTTCAACTAGGTTTTTCGCGTTCGTTAAGTACTTAAGGAGTTCCCAAATATTTTCTTCGTATGGGTAATCCTTTTACTTAATTAAGTACTGGATTTTGTTATTAACTAATTTAATGTCCAGGATTTCTTTAATTTCGTATTCCTTGGTATCCTTTTCGATTTCCAAATTTATTTCCAGCGGGGCATTCTTAGGTACTGGTTTAAGCAAAGAAATATGGAAAACAGGGTGTATTTTCATAATTTTAAGTAGTAACAATCGGTAGTTAGCTTTGGAAATAACTTTATCGATCTTAAACGGACCAAGCTTTTTAAAATCGAGCTTGTTACTGGATCTTTTTGTTCTGATTTAAGAAATGTTCGAAATCGCGTTTTGTTTTTGGCGTAGTAAATAGACTTTGTTTTCTTTTGACAAAATTGGTTCCTTAATTCTTTTTTTATTGTAATATTAGATCATCTTTTGTTAAAGGAATCGTAATTTATTCTGTAAGCGGACCTATATTATCTAGATTTCAGTTGCTACCGTTTCTATTCGAAAAGTTTTTGCGGTTAATTTGGAGCTTCGTTTAATAGCTGTTTTGCCGTTAAATCTTTTCTTAATAACTATATACTGCTATATAGGAAGAAATATTTATATTTTCGTTAATAATATAATATAAGCCATTTAAGCCAATAGAATAAATTTAACTTAGTTATTTTACTGGTAATTAATATAACTTTTTAAATATTACTCCAACGTTTAATTTAAACGTTTTATTTCTTTATTTGTTTGTCGGTAATATGCTGTAAAAAATTTAAGTTTGGCCCCTGTTGATTTAAAAAAGCTGGTATTAAACTTTAATATAAAAAGTTTGTTTTTGTTTAAGATCATTCTTTTTAGTATTCCATATTTATCGAAGTAATATCGGATAAAGGCGTAAGCTAGTTGTTTTGTCGTTACGTTTCTTTTAAAAGGTAAGAAGTATTTATATTTAATAAGTCTGTTAACGATTACCCATATCCCATTATATTAAACTTCAGTAACGGGGTTATTTAATAAAGTGTTACAGGAACGGAGATTCCTGCCCAGAAAGACCGACCCTGGACGCCTAGTGAGGACCTATCACGGAGGAACTCCGGATCGAAACGCTTGGCGTCCCAACCTTGATCTGATGGATCTAGGTGATCTGGTCCCCAGATCACTTAGATCACATAGATCCACGACACACTCACTAAAAATGAAAGGATATATAATGGACAGAACCCTCATGTACATAGCACCCACTTAGTTTCGCTCCTTAGCTATCAATCTAAGCCTTCAGTCAGAGGCACCGTTCTCCGATTGAGGGAAGAGTCCGCAAACCTCTTTAACGAACAGACTCCTGAATCATTCCTCGCACTATTGTTACCTGCAAATCAAGACCCCATTTCGGATACTGCTCATACCTCCAGGTGGATGTATGACAGGTTCGTTACATAAAGGTAAACCGGTAATAAAATCCCAAGTAATAATATTTTAAGCCTTTTCTAGAATATTTATAGGCTGTAAAAGTCCATAGGGCTTATGTCGGACTGCTTTTGTCTTATTACAAATATTGCAATCCTTAACTACCTGCTTAATAATTCGTCGAAACCTGGAAAGTCGTATTTTTCTTGCAATCGTTTGGTAATTTTGAAGATATTTTGATATTTATGCAATAGATCTTTATGAAATTCTTTAACGAATTGTTCTTGCTGGTTTCGGAGAATATAAATTTCGCCATAGTACAACAGTTAATTTTTAGGTTATTTATCTAAATATTTTTTTTTTATGGAATTTCGGAATTTCGTTAAAAATCCTATAATAAGTGACTTTAATGTTTTACATAACCGTAAAGTGCCGTCTTCAGTCTGTTGCAACATTTACATTCAGCGTTTTAGAACTTTGGAATCGTAATCTTCTTTGCGATTCAAAATGTTTGCTTAAATGTTTTCTTTCCTTTTAATATGGTAAGTTTGGAAATTATATTTTTATAATAAAATTATCCAAGTTTCATAACGTTTATTTAGTTTTTAGGTCGTTATAAACCGGGTAAAACTTTTATAATTTAAGTAAATATCGAAAAGCTTTTTAATTCCGCTAAAAGAAAGTTCACATTTTTTAAAAGCGTTAATAATTGCCAGCAGCTTTTTATCGTAGATCTTATATCGGAATTCTACGTTTCGAAGGGCCTTGGAATAATAAGCTACTAGATACTATTTCCTATTATTTTCTTATTGCTTTAAAACTGCGCCTAAAGCGTAATTTAAAACGTCTGTTTTTAGGCGTTTCCTTTTATCGGCGTTGGGCAATTTTATTATTGGCGCTTTGGTAATCTCGTTTTTAAATAACTGAAAAACCTCCTTAACTTTTTTTAAAAGTTCGAATTCTTTTCCAGTATATTCCTTAATGGTAAATTTCGTTGCTAATTTAATGATAACTATTTCCATATCCTTTAATTAAATTACGTACGTAATCCGTAAATCTTAAGATTTATCGGATATCTATAACGATTACCTTAATTTAAATGGGCCAGTTCTTAACTGCTTCCAATTTAAAGTCTTAGATTTAAATTTGATCGGAGGTAAAGGTAAATCCTAAATAGTTTAGTTTTTACGTATATTATGTACTTTTAGCTGGGTTAATTCAGATGTTTGCTTTATTTAAATTTTTAACAACCTGAAAAACATGCTTTTTATATTTTCCCAGCGTTTCGGAATAAATAAGAATGTCGTCGAGGTAAACAAAAATATATTTATTTAGGAATTTCCTAAATATAATTATAATCAGGCGTTAAAAACTGGCAAGAGCGTTAATAAACCCTAAAAGTATTATTCGGTATTCGTAATATCCGTATATCGTTCGAAAGGCAATTTTCCATTTTTCTCCTTTTGCTATTTTAATAAGGTAGTAACGGTTTCAAAAGTTTAAAGTAGTAAACTACCTAGCTTTATTTAAGTTTTTCTTTAAGGTATTTATTAAAATTAAGAGATAACCGTTTTTAATAATAATATTATTTAGCTATCCGTAATCGACCACGCGTCGATAAACCGGATCTTTATCTTAGTCAATTTTCTACTTGCCGTTCTTAGTTTTGGGTACCATAAGTACAGGATACTTTACGGGAGATTCGGATAACTGAATATAACCTTTCTTTATATTTAACTAAATGTTTTTCTATAAGGCCTTTACCTTTTCTGGATTTATATAGTAAATTTTGTAAAGCTTAAAGTAATATCCTTCTTTAATAAATATGTGATAATCTTATCATCTATATAAAGGCAGTTCGTAATTTTCTTTATCCTTAAAAAGTCGTTCGAATAGCTAATACTTTAGGGATATAATACTGGCAAAATTTAATACCTTAACTTCTTGGATTATGTAATAAACCTCTTTAAACTCTTTTTTAACAGGAATTAATTTATAGTCTTAAAAGAGGTGGCGAACTTTCCAGTTAATTAATGGATTACTAGAATTAAGCTATGGCATTTCCAGGATAACATTATAATCTGAAATGCCGGCGATATCCAAAATAAAATACTTTTAATGCCCTTGGATTTATATTGAAAATGTCTCGGTTTCTTTGAAAATTTGTCCGCTATCGTATTTGGATAAACCTTTATCAACTGTACGTAATTTGTAAAACTTTAACTTATACTTTTAAAAAATATAATATTTTTTAGCTACGGCTGGCGAAATAAAGTTACTTTTTGCCCCAAAGTTAATTATAGCTTTAAAGGTTTAGCTTTAATACTAAATAAGAATTTCGATTTGGCTTCGTAATCCTTTTTTTATCTTACATAAGGTCTTAGCTTTTATACCTTTTCGATACCTTAATTTCGAAAGCTTTTGCCGTTTTTTAACTTCGTAATTCTGTTTGCTAAAAGGCATCTTTATTCGCGGGCTTTCTTAACTGCATATTTGGTACACTTGTCGTCTATGTAAGTATATTTCTTTCGTTAGTTAATCTAATATTTCACTTTAATGATTTTTATTTTTAACGTTTAGAAAAGCTTTCGATTCGAAGTTGAAATTTCTGCAGAGCTTGCTTCTATATCCAGAAGTTTATACATTAAGTACAGCATAAAGATATAACATAAGTAATTTTAAGCAATAACTTTTCGTCTTTAATCCGATTCGGGATGCAGATAATAAGATCGAGGATATTCGGGCTATCGGGAAATTTCGATATATCTGCAGTCGTTATTAGGCTTTATAAAGGTTTTTTCGTCCTAACCGGGCTAATAATCGTTATTTTCCTTTGTTCGAAAGTAAATTAAATAATCGTTATCGTTACAGGCCGAGAAATGGAAAAATCTGTACCTATTAACAAAGTTCTGTTTAAGGGCTTCGGTTTTAAGGTATACCGCCCGTTCTAGGGGTTTGCTGGATTTAAGGGTCTTCTGCCCGTAGTTGTTAAATTCTATGCGTATCTAGTCATATTCGTAATGTATTTCGCATTTCTGCACATCTAAATAACATTCGCATCCTAACTTTATAGTTACCTTAAAAACTGGTTATCCGGGATAATACTTACAAGCTTTAGTTATTTAATTTTAGCAAATCGGGCAAGGTTCGTACTTTAGGTCGCCGCTTGGTTTATCATAGGTTGTCGCAATAATATATTCCTATTAGGAAAAAGTAAAATTAATTTCTTTCTTTTCCTTACTTTTACTATTTATTTTTTATGCGGCCGTTCCGGCCTTTTTTTAAGGAATTCTTCCTTTCTTAAAGTTCCTTTCGGCTAGGGAACGATATTTATTTTTATAATGGCCTTTCTTATTTCAGTTAAAGCATTTAATATTCGACTTATTTTTTTTAAGCTCCCTTAATATAATATTCGCTTCCTTTTAGGTTCTGTCCTTATTTTTGCTTCCTTGGAACTTGCTGCTAAAACTTCGATCGTCCCTTTTTTTATTAGATCCTTTTTTTTTAAGTACTTATCAAAAGTACGTCTATCGGCAATAATGGCCTTATCAATATAATTTTAAAAAAATCCTATCTTAAGTACCTTGTACGTTTCGTTCTTAACCTATAACTTTAGGCCATCGTAATAAAAATAAAACAAGGCGCTTTCCGGAAGGTAAAAGGTTACTGTAAAACGATTAAATTCCGTTATGTACTTAACCATTGATTTCGTCTGCTGGAAAGAGTACAGCTTTTTAACGGCATTTTGCTACTTATCTGGGTTTCCAAATCAAATTCGTATTCGTTCCTCTAAATGCTCGTAATTATTAAAGATGTAATTAATAAGGTCGAATAATTCGTTAAGGTAATTTTCGAAATAATCCTTCATAATTGGCTGGAACCATAAAAAAACCCTTCCTGCAAGCAGCTGGAAAATGGCTAATACCTTTTAATATTTCTCCCTTAAAAAGTTTTCGAAAAACTTAAGGTAAAGTTTAACCTAAACTAAAAATCTTTCCATATCTGTAATACCGTCGTAAGGTTTTAGAAAAGTTAGCTTATAGCCCTTAACCTTTGGCATTCCATAATAAGCAGAAAATGGAATAATATTTTCGTGGAACTAATTCGCGCCAAATAAAGGCAATATCGAAGACCTTTGCTGCCGAGCGAGTTTGGCATTTTCCCTTTTTACCGCCTGGATTTTAGTTATTAAGATGCGTAGCTTGTCGTCAATCGTAAGTTCTTTTTCCTTAGTTTTCGGTCTGTCAGATTCCTTTTTTTCCTTTTCCGGTTCGTTTTCCTGGACTTTAATGGTTTTTTTGGACCCGGGGAAGGTTGTTGCTGAAAAGAAGGTCCTCCTTAAGACCGAGTAATAAGGGGGGCTATGTTATCGATTACAGAAAGGACTTTTTTAATAAGGGATAAAATGTTTTAATCCAGTTATTAATCGCTTGCTAATAAGGGCGATCAGGTATATCGTTTATTTTCTAAACGCCGTTCTATAATATCATCTTTATTGGGTTTAAGAAAGCTTATATCTAATTGGGCCTTGAATCATTCGTCGGTTATTAATCAAGGAGCTATTAAAATATAACGAACCTGTTATACAACTACCTGGAAATATAATCAATATCCGAAAAGGGTTTTTGATTTGCAGATAACAATAGTGCGAAAAATGATTTAGTAGTTTGTTAAAAAAATTTACGGACTTTTCTTTTAATCGCGGAACGTTACCTTTAATTGAAGACTTAAATTAATAACTAAAGAGCGAATTTATTTAGATGTTATCTACATAGGAAATTATTAGTTTATATATATCTTTCCGATTCTGCAGTTATGGTGGATATGTTTAGATGTGTTCCATATCTAACAAATCCAAGCATATCCTTCTATGGTAGTTGTAGATAGATATGTTCCACATCTATCAAATCTAAGCATAACTAGGTACATAAGGTTTTTAGCCGAGATTTATCCGTTATATCCAAGACTTTTGGAGCCATTTCGACAATCCTCTTGGCACATCCTTTCTCCACATTAGTTGGACGTAACAAGTACTTACCTCGAAATGCTTAAAAGTGATATAGTGTATAACATTATTCTTATTTTAGAATTTGGTTACGTTTTAATTATTATCATGATAAATACGGTAAAGACGTAACGTTTTGATGTTAATGCATGGCCCAGGGACCCGATTAATGACCCGAGGACTTGCCGGATGTGCTGGGATTGTCGAAGCCGTTAATAAACACCTGGCGATAAAACTGCTACGGGGTATCGACATATTAATAGGAACAGGGATAGCCGACACTGATCGTCGACCACCGATTATCTGTTTAACGATACCAAGGATTAAATTGGGCTTTAGAGCTGTATTAATTACCTTTGTTACTGGAAGTATATATCGCATCGGCCAAAGTTTTAAAAGTAATAAATTTTATAACCGGTATTTCTGGTAGCGGATTATCTTAATTAGGGCTTATATTGCAGAATCTGTTTTGAAAGGTAAGGATAAGGTTAAAAATGGGTGCTTAACGATATATTAGATTCTAAGATTTGCAAACGTTATCAGGATTATATAGAGGTTTTAAATCCCGAATACTACCTAAAAGCTTATCGATACGACGGGTTAATAGCTTGGAAAATATGAACGAGTTTAATACCGCTAAGATTCTACGACGATAATCAAAGATTTGGTTTAATATATTAATATTAGCCTTAATCCTAGGATCGACAGGCCTCTTAATACCAGGATTTGAAGGCTTGTTACTTGGACCGGACTTTTTTTTAATGGACGATTTTCTTATAACATGAACAAGATTACCTAGGTTTATACTTCCGCAAGAACTTTAAGGACTACGTAGATTTAATGGTTAACGAGAACTCATAATAATTTTAATCAGTGCAATAAAGGCAGTTATATATGTTTGAGTATATATTAGGTTAAGATAAATATAGTTTAAAGGAAAAAGTTGGAATAGTATTGCAGAAAAGTTGTAAAAGAAATATAGGTGCAAAAACGAGTATATATACTTAATCAAAGAAAGCGACGACGACGGCACTTTCCTATACAACTTCGGATGAAATTTTCTGGGATTTTTTTCGGCGTACCCGTTTTATCTGCAAAAATTCGGTACATTGGCCCTAAATGCACTTAATTAGTTGGACGTATAAGTTACTGGCAGATTCTGGCGAATTCCTACACCCATACAACAACTATACCTTAACGCCTACAAAGTATCTACACCTATACCAATATACCTATATACATATACCACATATTATCCCCAGCTTCATTTATTATCCCCAAAGTTACTTAATATTATACCTAAACATATTAATTAATACATCCTTAATTATTATATCGTCGTCCAAAAAACGTACCATGCAAAATAAAGGCGAAAGCTTTAAGAAATTAAATATCTCGGATTTTGAAAAGCTTGCATAATCGGCTAATATACCTATATGGGAAAAAGATAACATAATACAATTCGTTAGAAAAATGCATAACAATAATTTTATCCCTTATCCCGTAAAAAAAGTTACGCCTTAAATTCGTTTTGATCGGCTTATTCCTATATATTTAAGGGACATTAATAGTTAACGTTTATAGGAAAATAATAACCCGTTACTATATTGGTTAACAAAATAATGGAATAACGAAATAGCTAGATATTTATAGCAAACCTTTATAATCGTTTAAAACAAAACCTATTTACGTTCCGAAAATATTATTATTTTTATCCAGATAATCGCTCAAGACGTACCTCAAAAATCATTGCCGTTATTTTAAAAGCTGGATAAATAATTTTACATAATAAGTCCAAACCAATCCTTAATAAAACCCAGGAAGCGATTAATACTAGTAACCTGAAATATGTATAATTTATCACTTAAATTAAAATCCCGACAGATAAAAATTTAATAAGGTATTGGATTAATATATTATACGATTAATTAAAACGTTTGGTGCTAATATTCGATACTTATATTACCGAAAATCGTATCCAGTTATTATTTCAGCTATATCGAAAAGCGTAAAGAAAATCAGGATTTAACAATTCGCCTGCCCGTATAATAATTATTAAGATACTTACTTAAACCAGATATTATACTTGCGAACTGTAAATTGCCAATGTTTTTTACATTATTGCCCGTAACCCTGCGAAATGGCAAAATAAAATCATAACTCAAGGGATACGATTTGGCGAATATCGAATAAAAAACAGCATTACCGACATAATCTGGGCATTTCTGGGCCTAAAACTAGAAAATAAAAACGTTAAAAAAGCGTAGGAAAATAGCCTGGAAACCTCTCGTCCTTACTAACTAAGAAAGATAATAATAAGCTAGATTTTGATTAATCTACCCGATTATTTTATGGTAAACGACGTTAACCAAAATTACGTTTTAATTAATTTCGTTAATTATCCGTACGACTATTTCCGATATTAATGCCCTTTTCCCTATTAATTCAGATTGGTTTATCGGCATTTAAAGCTAGACGTCTTAATCTAACACTTACGAGATTACCATTCGAAATAAAGTACAAGCCCCGACCGAAAGTTGGTAATTAGCGAGTAATGGTTATAATACAAGGTTAATATATTACGCCGTATAAATAAATGGGAAATATATTCGGAAATGTAGGGTAAAATTTTGAATCATACTTCCCATAAAGATGGCCAGGTTAAGCTAGGTATAAATCTTTAATTAGTATAAAGAAACTAAAGAATAGGGCTTAAACAAAGCAGGAAAGAGCCAAGCAGAAAAAGGATTTGACTAAACGTCGAGAACGAAGTCCTAAGTTAAGGATAATGGAAAACAAGCCGCGTAAGCGTTAATCAAATTAATTAATAGGTTTTATATATAGTTTATGGCGTTAGGATATATTTACGTTATATTTTTTTTTCTTAAGATGGATTAAGGATAATTTTATTTTAAGAAAGGAAGGTTAAAATAGTATAGGGTGCCGGGCTAAGGGGTATGGCTTGGCTGATTAGTTAGTTAGCTTCACATATATATTTCTAGGAGCTCTTTCCGCCGGGCGCAACCCCGAGACATGTTTATCATCGATCATCAGTTACTCACCATATATATACTTATGTCTATTTTAGAGTCGGATTTAACACCGACCCAAAATACAGTGTTTTCGTTTGCCGTTATTACTGCTATATTCGGCTATTTTATCGTGACATCGCCTACAAAGATGCTCTGATCGGAACTGAGTCTCCCCGTCCCAATTTATTACTTCGACAAACATAAAATACTAAAGAAAATTATCTTAAATAAAGATAAACTTTTTACATTAAAATTTAATACCAGCTTTTTTAAATAAATAAATGCCAAGCTTAAATCTTTTATAATATATCACCTATAAACGAGTAAACAAATAAAACGTCTAAATTAAATATTAAAGCAATACTTAAAAAATTACGTCAATTACCAGCAAAATAACTGGGTTAACTTTTTTCACTGGCCCAAATAACTTATAACATATCTATTAACGAAAGTATGGGTATTTTCCTACATACAGCGGTTTATAGTTATAAAGCAAAGATTTAACAACTAAAACAGCCACTCGAAGAAGCTCTAAAATTAACCGCAAAAACTTCCCGAACAAAAATAATAACGACTAAAATCCAGATAATACAGGTCCGCCTACAAAATAAATTACAATTCTTTCAACAAAGGATAACCTAATATTACAACAGGAAAACAATTAAGGAATCAATTTTGTCAAAAAAAAATTTATCTGCTACGCTAAAAACAAAACGTGACTTCGAACATTTTTCAAATTAAAACAAAAAAACTTAATAATAAGCTTAGTTTTAAAAGACTTAATCTATTTAAAATCGATAAAGTTATTTCCAAAACCAACTACCGATTGTTATTACCCAAAACGATAAAATTACACCTTATTTTCTATATTTCTTTTCTTAAACCCGTACCCAAAACCGTTTTATTAGAGACGAGTTTGGAAACCGAAAAAGACGACGATAAGTACGAAGTTAAACGAATACTGAATTCCAAGATAGTTAAAAACAAGGTTCAATATTTGATCAAATAAAAGGATTACCTATACGAAAAAAACACTTAAAAACCCTTTAGGCATTTAACGAACGCGAAGGACCTGGTTAAAACGTTTTACTGTCAAAATCCTAACCGACCGATTTTAATACGGCCAAGGTTGCAGGCGATAACGGCCCGGTATTCAGGTTTAACCCTGGACCCCTTTAATTGAAAGAAATAAAGATTTCTGCCGTAGCGCTTATTTCTAAAACAAACTGCGTTGTTTTCTTTCCATACAACGCTATTCCATGTTTTCCCTTTCCTTATCTAATTTTTCTTATTCTTTTAATTCGTTTACGGAACGAAACCCGCGGTAAATTATTTTTACATCCCGCCGTTGTAAAAAGTCTTATTAACGGCTTAACCTAATTAACTTAACCATAATTTCCGTTTGTAGTTGTTGCAAGTTTAATAATACTTCCTCGGCGGCCCGTTTCTTACGATTAATTCGCGCCATTTCAGACCGGATATTTTGTAACAACTCCAGAGAAATGTTAATAGCCCTATAAAGCATATTAGCCTTATAACAATGTTAATATCTTTTTCGCTTTTTAACTATTTTATATTCTAATTTTAAATTTCTGCAACGTTTATAAGGCATAATTCAGTATTTAAAATCTAAAATAAAAAAGATTAAGTCTTTTCGACTTTCGGTAAAGGATTTAGCGCGTTTTCGTAATAAACTTGATATAATGATAAATTAAGAACTATAGGTTAAGGGAAACGAAAAACGGATAGGACGAACTTATTTTATCTTTAAGGATAAAGATTTCGAAAGGAAGGGAATGGTGTTACGGATTAAAATTTCCCGTTTATCTGCGGGAAACCAAAAAGGAAAATAACCTCGGGCCGGGTAAATTTCGGTGCCAAGAATAGTCTTTACGGGGACCACAGAGATACTATAGAAATATCATAAAGACCTTACAAAAACATTACAGAGATATTATAAAAACCAAACAGAGGTTATACTAAAGGAAAAGAACATATAAGATTTCCATATTTCCTTGTAAATAACCACCTACTTAATTTCGCTTTTTAACTATTAATCTAAATCTTTAATTAAAAGCAACGTTCTACGATTAAGGGAAAAGTCCGCAAATCTCTTTAACGAACAAACTACTAAATCATTCTTCGCTCTATTGTTACCTGCAAATCAAAAAGCTATTTCGGAGACTGCTCATACCTCCAGGTGGTTGTATAACAGGTTCGTTACAATATCCTAGTTTTAGGTGCTATATTATACCGTTACCGATTCGTAATAGTTTTGTTATATATAAGTTAACGTTTCGTTTATAAGTTGCTAAAGTTATATAAATAATTGTTACGTTAATATTTTTAATAACGAACTGATTAAACTCCTTTATTAACTTAGTAACTACTTGATCGTATTTATTTCGAATAAAATTGTTAGTTTTTTTGTCATGCTACTAATACCTTTTTTTCCGAAATTACTAGAAATATATTAAGTTGTATGCAAAGCTTTTACAGTAAGTTATGTCGTACAAACGTAACGCTTTCGTACCGCTAAGGTTTCGAAGTATTATATTAACCTTTCCGTACTCCTTAATCGGTACGAAGTTATTACTTACGTATACCCCGTTATTTTATACGGTTAGCCTAAAGTTTAAAAACTTATTAATAAGATTAAAATGTAAATTATAAACTTTAAATTCAAAAGTAATAAATTTCTTAAAAGGTAAAACCCGACATTTATCGTATTGTGTTAATTAAAAATTAAAAAGTAGGTTAGAATTCGCTTTACTTTTTACAGGAATTAATTAATTTCTTAAGTAATTAGCTTTTCTATAAACTTTAATAAACGTTTAATCTTTTTCTTTAAAAACTAATCGGAAACAATCCGACTTTGGGCGTATGCAATTACTTTATCGTTAGAACGGAAACCTTTTAAGGTTTTATCAGGAAATTCATAAAAGCATTAGAATAAGGTATGGTAAATGCTTAAGCAGGCCTTGTAACGAATGTCTTGAGTATCCGATTTTTATCGTTTCCGTTTGCTTTCGTTTCGGTCCGTTTAAGAGCTTTTACGACCGCTACGTTTCGATTTACGCTTAAGGTTTTTTCTTGCGGTAAAAAGTTAATATCTTTAGTGGTTTTTTAATTAGAATCGCTCTAATTAAAAGAACTTATTAAATCCTTTAGAAAGTCGGAAACGTTACCTTAATATTTCGTAATATAAATAGGGGATGGGTTAACGTCCAGTAATTCAAAAGGTTGGTAGCTACCTTGTAGTAATTAATTGTACCGTTACCGATTTTGGCCTTTTTTAATATTTAAAAGGTAATTATCCGGGTTTCTATAATTGAAGCCAAAGTTATATACAGGTCGTTAACCTATATAGTTGCTATTTTCGTTTTTAGAACGCTATAACGCTGTCCCTGGGCTATTATTTCTTGCTATTTTACGATTTACTTATTTAGTTTCTTCGTCAACTTCGAAGCTTACTTTAACCTTTCGCAATACTTTCGTTAAATACTATTCATAAGCCTATTATCGTATACCTTGCCGGATTCGGCCAAAATGGCGTACTATTCCTTTAAGTTTTTTCCTAAAGGAAACTCGTCTTTTTAATTGCTGGAAATACCGACTCCAGGACCTATTTCGTAAGGTCGTTAATCTTTTTGCAAAAGTTCTCGTACTTCCAATTTTCGTAAGTATATATCGCGAAATTCTAGGTATAAGCTTATTTACCTTTTGTTGTTATCTTAAGCGTATTTGTAAATAACCCGTACAATCGATTTCTCCGGTTTATATAGTTTTTTTAGAAAAGGTATTAGCTGTTCGTATCGTTATTTAACGAATTAATTTTTTCGGATAGGAAATTATGTTGGATTTTGTAGGTTCGACAGGCCATGCATTATCCTGATCAGGGTCGATATAACGCCAAATACTAAGCGCGTACGCTTTTAATTAGAATTCGCCTTTAAAGCGATCCCAGTCCTTGAGTCCCTTATAAATGACGGAGGACGTCGACGGTACGGTCGCCATTGTGGAAAATGGGGTATATAGGTAATTACTATTAATATACGGCTTATATCGTTTCAGCAGCAGCTGATTAATTGATAATAACGCAATTTTAAGCGAATAAAACTCTTAATTGTCAGATATAAGAGATATTAGTTGTGTTATCTTGGATAACTAGCTGCAGGTGCTCTAAATCCTGCACTACTGTTTTATGGAGTCTAGTTACGGAACCTATTATAACGAACCTGTCACACAACCACTTGGAAGCGTAATCAATATCCGAAAAGGGTTCTTAATTTACAAGTAACAATAAGGCGAAAAATAATTTAGTAATCTGTTCGTTAAAGAGATTTGCGGACTTTTCCTTTAATCGCAAAACGTTGCCTTTAATTAAAAACTTAAATTAATAGCTAAAGAACGAATCTATTTAAGTATTATCTATATAAAAAAACCGTTCGTTATATATCCTTTTATCTTTTGGTAAATATACTTTTAATTTATATAATTTACCATAATTTACCTTACTTATCTTAAATAAATTAAATTACATTAAATTACCAAGGTTTTAGCCAGTTCCGTAGTTTACCCGGAGCTCGTCCGCGCTAATCCTAAAGGAATATTCTTATTTTAAAAAACCTTTAATTCGTAATATTATTCCCCTTTTCCAAAAATCTTTATCCCGAAAATAAAAAGGTAAATATCCCTTTGTTTAAAACTGCTTTTTGCTGTTTTTTTTCAGTTAACTAAATTCATTATAATAAGTCGAGCGAATAAGCAAAAAAGGAAACCTCGTCCTAACCACCAGGAATCCCGAAATAATCGAGTTGATTCGATTAGGAATTTTAGCGTTAAAGTATTTCCTTATTCGAATTACGTTCGCTTTGGTAATTTTGATTATTTTTATACAGTCGGCATTCCGAGTTATAACAACTGCATTCGTCGTTAACGTCCATCTTATAACGTATTAACTATAAATTCCTTATCGAAAATTAATAAAAAACGTAATCGGTTGCAGCAAAAATAACGTAAAATCGAAAATAGGTTTTTAACGTATCAGGAAGTAATTAAAAAAGAATTAGATAAATTGCGCCAGCGTTAAAAGGAAATACTTCGTCGGCAAAAAAAAATCGCAGGAATTTATTAAGCGATTAAAACGCCTACGCCTTTAACAAAACGTATTAAAGAAAAAAGTTATTACGATTTTGAAGGAAAAATATAAATTAAATTAATTGGAAAAACAAAAAAAATTGGAAAAAGAATAACGCCGTATAAAAGCAAAGTAAGTTTAGCTTGTTTTTAAAATGGACGCTATAGTAAAGGCATTTATTTCTTTCGATTAAAACGCTTTAAGGCTGGATTTAAATGCTAAGCCGCTATCTTCTGCAACGTTAGCCGCGTTAAAGACGGTTAGTTAAAATTCTGGCGGTAAAACGTTTTAACTAGGTTCTTTGCATTCGTTAAATGCTTAAGGGGTTCCCAAGTATTTTTTTCGTATGGGTAATCCTTTTATTTAATCAGATATTGAACCTTATTTTTAATTACCCTAAAATCCAGTATTCGTTTAATTTCGTACTTATCGTCGTCCTTTTCAACTTCCAAATTAATTTCTAGCGGGGCGTTTTTAAGTGCTGATTTAAGTAAAGAAATATGGAAAATAAGGTATATTTTTATCGTTTTAGGTAGTAACAGTCGGTAATTAGTCCTGGAAATAATTTTATCGATTTTAAACGGACCAAGTTTTTTGAAATCAAGCTTATCGTTAAGCCTTTTCGTTTTAATTTGAGAAATGTTCGAAGTTGCGTTTTGTTTTTGGCGTAGCAAATAAATTTAGTTTTTTTTCGACAGAATTAATCCCTTAATTTTTTTCTTATTATAATACTGGATTATCCTTTATTAGAAAAATCGCAATTCCTTTTATAATTAAACCTGTACTGTTTAAATTTTAATCGTTATTGTTTCTGTTCGGGAAGTTTTTACGGTTAACTTTAAAGCTTTATTAAGTAACTGCTCTGGCCGTCGAGTTTCTGCTTGGTATCCATATACCGCTGTATGGGGAGAAATATTTATATTTTCGTTGATAAAGGTATTATAAGCTATTTAAGCTAATAAAAAACGTTTAACCCAGTTATTTTGTTAATAGTTAATATAATTTCTTAAGTATTACTTTAATATTTGATTTAAACGTTCCGTTTATTTATTTGTTTATAAATAATATGCTATAAAAAACTTAAGCTTAGCGCTTATCTGCTTAAAAAAGCTGGTACCAAATTTTAATGTAAAAAGCTTATCTTTATCTGAAATAATTTTTTCTGGTATTTTATATTTGTCGAAGTAATATCGGATAAAGGCGTAAACCAGTTATTTTGCCGTTATATTTCTTTTAAAAGGTAGGAAGTACTTATACTTGGTAAATTTATTAACAATTACCTATATTCCATTATATTAAACTCCAATAACGGGATTTTTTGATAAGGGTAAACCGGTAATAAAATCCCAAGTAATGGTATTTTAAACCTTTTTTGGAATATCTGTAAGCTATAAAAATCCATAAGGTTTATGTCGGGCTGCTTTTGCCTTGTTGCAGATATTGCAATCCTTAACTACCTGTTTAACAGTTCGTCGAAGTTCTGAAAAGTCGTATTTTTCCTGCAATCGTTTAATGGTTTTGAAAATACCTTAATATCTATATAACGGATTTTTATGAAATTCTTTAACGAATTGCTTTTGTTAGTCTTAAGGGATATAGATTTTGCCATGGTATAATAACTAGTTTTTAGATTATCTATTTAATTATTGCATTTCTTTTTGCTTTTCCTTATTATAGGAATTTCGGAATTTCGTTAAAAATCCTAAAGTAAATTGTTTTAATATTTTATACAACCGTAAAGTACCGTCCTTAATCTGTTGCAATACTTGCATTCGACGTTTCGGAACCTTGGAATTGTAATTTCTTTTACGACTTAAAATATTTATTTGGATATTTTTTTTTCTTTTTAATATAGTAAATTTAAAAGTTATACTTCGATAAGAAAATTATCCAGATTTCGTAGCGTTTATTTAGCTTTTAAATCGTTATAAACCGGGTAAGGTTTTTATAATTTAAGTAAATATCGAAAAGCTTTTTAATTCTGTTAAAAAAAAGTTCTTATTTTTTAAAAGCGTTAATAATCGTTAACAGCTTTTTGTCGTAAATCTTATATCGAAGTTCTGCGTTTCGAAAGGCCTTAAAATAATAGGCCATTAGGTACTATTTCCTATTACCTTTTTGTTATTTCAAAACTGCGCTTAAGGCATAATTTAAAACGTTTATTTTTAAGCGTTTCTTTCGATTAATATTAAGCAATCTTATTATTAATACTTTAGTAATTTCATCTTTAAGTAGCTGAAAAACTTCTGTAACTTCCTTTAAAAGTTCGAATTCTTTTCCAATATATTCCTTAATAGTAAATTTCGTTAATAATTTAACAATATCTTTATATCCCTTAATCAGGTTACGTACGTAACCCATAAATCCTAAGATTTATCGGATATTTGTAACGGTTGCCTTATTAAGGATAAGCCAGTTTTTAATTACTTTTAATTTGGAATTTTGGATCTGAATTTGACCGGGGGTAAAGGTAAATCCTAGATAATTTAGTTTTTGCATATGTTATACATTTTTAGCGGGGTTAATTCGGATATTTACTTTATCCAAAGCTTTAAAAACCTGGAAAACATATTTCTTATGCTTTTTTAGCGTTTCGGAATAAATAAGGATGTCGTTAAGGTAAATAAAAACATACTTATTTAAAAACTTCTTAAGTATGGTTATAATTAGGCGTTAGAAATTGGTAAAGGCGTTAGTAAGTCTTAAAAGCATTATTCGATATTCGTAATGCTTATATATCGTTCGAAAAGCAGTTTTCCATTTTTTTCCTTTTGTTATTCTGATACGATAATACCCGTTTCGAAAATTTAAAGCGGTAAATTATTTAACTTTGCTTACGTTTTCCCTTAAAGTATTTATTAAGGTTAAAGGATATCCGTTCTTAATAATGATATCGTTCAACTGTCGATAGTCGACTACGCGTCGATAAACCGGATTTCCGTCTTAGTCGATTTTCTGCTTGCCGTCCTTAATTTTAGGTACTATAAGTACAAAATAACTTACGGAAAATTCGGATAACTAAATATAACCTTTTTTTAGGTTTAATTAAATACTTTTTTATAAGGCCTTTACCTTTTTTAAATTCATATAGTAAATTTTATAAAGCTTAGGATAATATCCTTTTTTAATAGGTATACGATAATTCCATTATCCGTATAAAAATAATTCGTAATTTTTTTTATCTTTAAAAAGTCGTTCGAATTACTAATATTCTGGAGGTATGATACTAGCAAAATCTGATACCTTGGCTTTTCGGATAATGTAGCAGATTTCTTTGGACCCTTTTTTAACAGGAATTAATTCGTAATCCTAAAAAAGCTAGCAAGTTTTCCAATTAATTAACGGATTACTAAAATTAAACCATAATATTCCTAAGATAACATTATAACCTGAAATATCGGCGATATCCAAGGTAAAATGCTTTTAGTACCCTTAGATTTATATTAGAAGTTTTTTAATTTTTTTAAAGATTCGTCCGCTATCGTACCGTGAAAAACTTTTATTAATTATCCGTAATTTATAAAATTTTAACTTATACCTTTAAAGAATATAATATTTTTCGGCCACGGCTGGCGAAATGAAGTTGCCTTCTGCTTTAAAGTTAATTATAGCTTTAAAAGTCTAACTTTGATACTGAATAAGAATTTCGATTTAGCTTTATAATCCTTTTCTTGCTTTATATAAAGTTTTGGTTTGCAAAGCTTCTCGATGCCTTAATTTCGAAAACTTTTGCCGTTTTTTAATTTCGTGGTTTTATTTGCTAAAAGGCATCTCCATTCGCAAACTTTCTTAACTGCGTATTTGGTACATTTATCGTCTATGCAAGTATACCACTTTCGTTAACCAATCTAACATTTTACCTTAACGATTTTTACCTCTAACGTTTGGAAAGATTTCCGATTCGAAGTTAAAATTTCTGCAAGGTTTGCTCCTATATCCAAAAGTTCATATATCAGGCATAGCATAAAGGTATAGCATAAGCAACCCTAAATAATAACTCTTCGGTTTTAATCCGAATCGGGGTGCAAATAACAAGATCGAAGGTATTCGGGTTATCGGGGAATTTCGATATATCTGCAGTCGTTATTAAGCTTTATAAAGGTTTTTTCGTCCCAATCGAACCAATAATCGTTATTTTCTTTTGCTCGAAAATAAATTGGATAATCGTTATCGTTACAGGCCAAGAAATAGAGAAGTCCGTACCTATTAACAAAATCCTATTTAGGGGTTTCGGTTTTGAAATATACTACCCGTTCTGGAAGTTTTTCGGGTTTAAATACCTTTAGCCTATGGTTGTCGGAACGTATCTAGCTATATTCGTAGTATATTTTGTACTTTTGCATATCCAAATAATATTTGCATCCTAGTTTTATAGTTACCCTGGAAGCTGGTTATCCGGGATAATACTTACAGGCTTTAGTTATTTGATTTTGGCAAATCGGGTAACGTTCGTATTTTAAGTCGCCGCTTAATTTATAATAAATTATTGCAATAGTATATTCTTATTAAAAAAAAGTGGAATTAACTTCCTTTTTTTTTTCGCTTTTATTATCTGGTTTTTATTCGGCCGTTCGGGCCTTTTTTTAAGGAATCCTTCCTTTTTTAAAATTCCTTTTAGCTGGGGAACGATATTCGTTCTTATAATAGCTTTTTTTGCCATAGTTAAAGCATTTAACGTTCGATTTGTCTTTTTTGGGCTTCCTGGAAATGGTATTCGTTTTTTTTTAGGTTTTGTCCTTGTTTTTGCTTTTTTGGGACTTGCTGTTAAAGTTTCGATCGTCCCTTTTTTTATCGGATTTTTTTTTTTCCAAATACCTTTTAAAGGTACGTCGATCGGCAATAATGGTTTTGTTAATATAATCCTAAAAGGGGCTAGTTTTAAGCACTTTATATATCTTATCCTTTATTTGTAATTTTAGGCCGTTATAAAAAGGATAAAATAATACGCTTTTTGGGAAATTAAAAACCGATATAAAGCGATTAAATTTAGTCGCATATTCGGCTATTAATTTAGTTTGCTGGAAAAGGTGCAACTATTCGACCGCATGCTATTTTTTATCGGAATCTCTAAATAAAGTTTGCATTTTTTCCTTAAAATGTTTATATTTACCGAAAACATAATTAATTAAGTCGGAAAATTAATCAGGGTAGTTTATAAGGTAATCGTTCATAATAGGTTCGGACCATAAAAAAACTTTTCTAGCAAACAGCTGAAAGATAGCTATTACCTTTTAATAATTTTCCGTTAAAGAATTTTCATAAAACTTAAGGTAAAGTTTGGCCTGGACCAAGAATTCTTTTATATCTATAATGCCGTCGTAGGGTTTTAGGGGTGTTAACTTATAGCTTTTAACCTTTGGCATTTCATAATAAACAAAAGGTAGAACAATGTTTTTGCGGAATTAATTTGCGTTAAATAAAGGTAATATCGAAAATTTTTGCTATCGAGCAAATTTAACATTTTCCTTTTTTACTGTCTAGAATTTAGTTATTAAAATGCGTAACTTATCGTTAATCGTAAATTCTTTTTTTTTTGCTTTTCGGGCTGTCGGATTCCTTTTTTTCCTTTTCCGGTTCGTTTTTTTGGACCTTAATGGTTTTTTTCGGAACCGGAGAAAGTTGTTATTAAGAAAAAGGTCCTTTTTAAGACCGAATATTAGCAGGGGCCATGTTATCGATTAAAAAAAGAATTTCTTTAATAAAAGGTAGGATGTTTTAATCCAAATGTTAATCGCTTGCTAGCGAAGGCGATCGGGTATATCGTCTATCTTTTAAACGCCGTTCTATAATATCGTTTTTATTGGGTTTAAAAAAGCTTATGCCCAACGAGGCCTTAAACCATTCGTCGGCTATTAATTAAGGAACTATCAAAATATAACGAACCTGTTACATAACTACCTGGAAGCGTAATTAATATCCAAAAGGGGTTCTTAATTTGCAAGTAACAATAAGGCGAAAAATAATTCAGTAATTTGTTTGTTAAAGAGATTTGCGGATTTTTCCTTTAATCGCAAAACGTTGCTTTTGATTAAAGACTTAAATTGATAACTAAAGAACGAATTTATTTGGGTATTATTTATATAGGAAAACCGTTCGTTATATATCCTTTTATCTTTTAGTAAGTATGCCTTTAATTTATATGATCTACCGTGATTTACCCTACTTGTCCTAGATTAATTAAATCACATTAAATTACCAAGGTCTTGGCCAGCTCCGTAGTTTACCCGGAGCTCGTCCGCGCTAATCCTAGAGGAGCATTCTCATCTTGGAAAACCTTTGGTTCGTAACACCTATATATTCCGATCAAAGGGAGCCTTTCCGTATATGGGGTGCTAGCGTACCCCCTGCTAGCTGACACATTTTCTCCGACAGTTTGCTAACGGGCTAAGCCCCTCGGTTATAACAATATCGTAACGCGTTAAATAAGCAGTAAATTCGTTATATCTTTAAAGTATTAAAGCTTAATAGAAAACTTTTACATATCTAGATCGAGAGCCTTTTCGATAATAAGTTTCTTTTCAGTCGGTGTTAGTTTTTGCAAATGGGGAATAATATCGGCTCGAGCTCATTTAGCGTTAGATTGCGCCTTTAAGGTTGAATATAGGACGTTATAGATAAAACTAAGCTTTTTATAACTAAGTGTTAGGTTTCGTGTTTTAATCTGAACGGCCAAGTTTTTTCTAAATATTTTTATAGGTCGTTTTATATTATGATTGTTAAGAAATGGGTAACTAAAGTTAGATGCTTAAGACATTGAAAAAAGTGTTTCGCGAGCTTGTATGTTCCGCGAGCTTGTGTGGTACGTTATATCCGATGTTATAAAAGCAATATTAGTTTATAATATATATCAAGTCCTGAAACACCTTCTGAATACTAATTATTAGTAAACTAAGTTAATATATATCTTTATTCTTTAAATTATTACTATATAACTGCTACCATATACCTTACGATTAGGTTTCAAAGTCAAGTAACTAACCCACCGCCACATATAGACGATAGGCGGCGTAAAACAGCAAAGTCCCTCGCAAGTGGTCAAGTTTAATCGATCAAGAACAACTGGGAATGGTCGCTCGATAGCTTGGAATAGATGACAAGGTGGGAAGGCAACAGTCACGTATCAGTGCAGTATCAGCAATACTAAGTGAGTCTTGAAGAACTTCAAGGTTTACGACGAGCCCCAGCGCATGGTCCCTCAATACGAAAATGTCCCGAAGAACATTCATATCAATGCATGTTACTAGGGAAGCCCGGGACTCCGGCTGTAGGTTTTAGACATCAGTGTAGAGCCAGGGCCGCCAAGATGGAGAAGCATGCGGCGAATATCATCAATACATCGAACTTGTCTCTCGAATAAATTATAATCAATTCGGGCCAGCGGTGGCAGATCCTCCGTGAGGTTTCTAGAGTAAGATTCCAGAGCGAACCAGTCTCTTCTAGAGCGAGCCAACCTGGCGGCGTATCGACGGAAGAGGATTCGGCTGTGGGAGACCCAGCTGTACCCCTCTCACCAAGACCTAGCATAACAAAACACCTTCCAAATGTGGATAATGACAGATCCATGGTTAGGCAGCGTATAATACTTATTGCCCATATTGCCAAGTTGTCAATTCAACTTTAACGAGTATTGAGTTTTGCAGGGGCACGGTAATATACTAGACAAGCAGTTTATGCAGAAGGAGCTGCATCTTACAATCATACTATTTCTGGAGAATATGGATTGACAGCCTCCGCTACATGGCCGTGCAAGGTTGAGATACAAGGTTATGCGAAGCCATATACAAGTTCCTCCTGCAAGGTTAGAAATGAATTTCGTGGTGTCATGGGAGTCGTTGGGAGCCAACAACTATGGCCTTACTGCTGGGCGGTCTAGAAGATTTCGAAGGCTATATTAGACGTGGGAGATGTGCTGGGGGTGTTGCCCAGTTTTGTTGTATCTTCTTGAAATATTTCCGTGGTTAGCTCATGCGAGTGGCCGCATACACCTAACCCCTTGCAGGGGTTCAAATGGCAACGGACAGAAAAGGACAGTATACCAACCACCATACCAATAACAGAAGCTCTGTAATAGTACTAAGTTGCAATATTGTCGTGTCACGAATCAGCCATCGAGGTTGTAACTTCCGCAGAGCTGCCAGCCTGGAAGGAGGCTAGCGCTTACCCTGTGTCGATACGAAAACGGAGTCGCTGCTACGTCAGGACTTATAAGTCGAAAGTTATAAGGACCTCATTGTCCCAATTTGTCCGCTGGACGTCAGATATCTCACATAAGGTGGAGAGAGTGATAAAGTGCTTATAAATGATGTAGAACGCTGAGGAACTCATGCACATGATGGTAGCAGTGAACCCAGTGAACCGCCAGGTTCACCTTCCTCAATTGGACTAGATTATACTGTATCACACGCCACACGCGGGCTGGCCCGTCCGGAATTTTACTCCATGGCGTAAAGTCGCTACAAGGCTCAAACGAAACATGTATAAAAACGACCGGCGCAGAGGATGAGCTATTCCAAGTTTATTTTTTTTTATTTTTATTTTTTTTATGTACGCCTTCCTCTCGAGCATTCAGGGATTCAAGAGGACCTGAAATTCCAACGAGCGTGCTCCCAAGGTCATCGATCCCAACGTCATCAAGTCAACGATGCATACGATCAAGATTCAAGCCGCGGTCTTCGCCCTTTTGGGTGTATCAACCACAGCCGGCGCGGCACCCTACCAGACGGATTACGTGCAGCGGATACAGGACCAAGCCTTTTTCGCTCTACAGGAAGCGGAACCTACTGCAGTGTTGATAAGGAACAGCACATGCAGGCTGGAAGACGCGGCTGTTCGCAAAAATTGGTGAGTCACAGATCGTCACGGATAGAATGTTGACCGCGTTTCTTGGGAATGAACAGAAGAGTAAGCTGACCTGGATACCGTTAAAAAAAAAAGGGAGGTGTTGAGTGGAGATGAGAGAAAAGAGTACATCCGCGCAGTGAAATGTCTGCTATCGTCCCCAGCAAAGACAGACCCTGCACTGGACACTGGTGCTCGCGTTCGCCATGAAGACTTTGCAGCCCAGCATATTAACCAGACCTTGGAAGTTCATGTCACGGTAAGATATATCCTAGCCCACTGGCATGTTTTGCACGTACTGACCATCTGGCTAGGGCAACTTCTTATCTTGGCATAGGCATTACATTTGGTCTTACGAGAAGGCCCTGAGAAATGAGTGTGGCTACACTGGTTACTTGCCGGTAGGTTGTCCCATACGGCTTTTACATCGGCTCTGTAGCGCAACTCACAATCTCTAGTACTGGAACTGGTTCTCATACCAGGACGACCTCCGCAAATCGCCCGTGTTCGACGGATCAGAGACAAGCATGGGCTCAGATGGCATGTTCTTGGCACACAACGGGTCTACGGGAGGCGGGGGAATACATATTCCATCTGGACTGGGGGGTGGCTGCATTGAAAGCGGTCCATTCGCCAAGTAATTAATCAAGTTACCCCTCTCAACTCAAGGACCTCATCGTGTTAACGTTTGCTAGCATGACTGCCAACCTTGGACCCGTTCAGCCCCTGCAAGACGGCATGATTGGGGTCGGAGTTGCCAACAAGCTTCGGTATAACCCGCACTGTGTGTCCCGCGATCTCAGTAGCTGGCTCGCGACCCGCATATACACCGAGGAGGCGCTTCTCAACCTCACCATCCGCGAGACGGCCGAGGACATCGCCGGATTCCAGACTCGACTCGAGAGCGGGAGTGGGGTATTTCCAGGTGTTCACTCCGGGGGCCATCAGACCCTTTCCGGGTCCAACTCGGATCTCTACTCCGGTGTCGTGGATCCGGCCTTCTACCTACACCACAGCATGGTCGACCGCGTGTGGTGGCTCTGGCAGGCGTTGCACCTCGACCAGGCTAAGACGATTTCCGGCACCATCACATTCGGCAACAGGCCGCCTAGCCGGAACGCTACGCTGGATGACCCCATCGAGCTGCCTTTCCTAGGCGTGGAGCGGACCACGATCGGTAATCTGCTGGACACGTTAGATGGGCCCTACTGCTACGTTTACGCATAATGGCAGGAGGCATGATTAAGGAAATTCGAGCAGGTTTCGTAATTATGCTTATTCTCATGATGAGGTTAGGGCGCTGTCTGCAGATTTGTTATACCTTGTTCCCGTTTGAATTCCTTGAACCACACCGAGCCGCCTACGTAAGCCACATACAGTTATCGAGCTTGTTTCCATGGGGCACCCATGCAGAGTTATGACCTCCGCTCCCGCCGGCAAACCCACGAGCGTCCAGCGTCGTACCTTTGCTGAGATAAGGGTGGCCCGGCCCGGTGCCGCATTTTTCGGCGCGGCGACTTTGTGGGGCCGTAGTTAGGGCGGGACCTTGAAGGTGATTAATCGTGTCCAATTCGATTTCTCTGATCCATAAGTACAGTCGCTTGCGAAATTGGCTCCCCCTTCCATCGCGCCGCGAGATTTTCCCCACGCTACTTTTGGCAGTCGCCTTACCAAACTAAGCTAAGCGTTAAACAAGGGCCGCCCCTTTGAGTTCTTCCATGAGTTTGCCAGCCCGCACAGTCGCAGTTTTTCGACTGCCCGACCTGTGCGCATTTTGTTTACATCTGTTTTCATAATATCCGTAGCTAGAGCTTTCTGGCAATCTTTTTGTTATGCGTCCTTTGCGGCTTGACTACAACGGCGAATTCAGCCTGGTCGAATTTGTTGGCAAGAACATTCCGCCATATGCTGTTCTTCCGCAAGCTTGGGGAGCAGATCACGAAGGGGTTACCTTTAATGACATAGTGAAGGGCGGTAGGTAAGAGCAAACTCAAGAGGAATACGGGATTCTCTCCTCCCCCAAAAAAGTCGGGATTAAGGAGCCCGGGGAGTTGGAGAAGCGGAGTCGATAGCTCTGTTCCCCCTATTCCGGCTTTGGTGAAGTTGCGATCTTCGTATTAGATCTAACAATGTCCCGCCATAGCGTGGGACCTCATATTTTTCGGCACTTAGGTTCAACATGCGTATTCACTTGCAAAGTTACTCATAATCCTCTGTTTATAAGATGACTATTGTAATTCAGCCACTTCTGGCATGCCTGTGTATGTTACCGCTCGCCCGAGTATGAGAGGAGCCGCAGTTACATATCCAGTGCTAGGAGTCCTCCTACCTTTCTCTTCGCGTTGCTGGTTTCAGGGTTTTGCTGTTTCCTATCTCCCCTCATTCAATGCTAAACCGACAGTTCTGGAGTATAATTGCTTAAGTAATGCAAGATGATGAGACGTTAGAGACTAGATTTTGGGAGATGCGTTGTTTCTCTGCTCACTTCAGAGCGTCCTTCATACGCCAATAAGCAAGTCATATCTGCTGACACAGAACCATTGGGCGACCAGCTGCAATAGCGTATAGGTTCCCAGAGCCATATCATTTTGTATCGAAGGGCACCAAATCGAGTCTCTTCACCGATAGACCTTTACTCTCCTGAAGTCCCACCATGTGGGCAGACTCTATCACACGTCTCCAATAGTTGTCGATTGTACGGAGTAAAATGCATTCTTCGAGAGGAGGCTACTAGGATTACGTAACAAGACTTAAGTTGTTCTCTGCACACCGCCCGCCGTCCCGAGTCGCCCGATTCTTGACTGTCACATTGACCTCCACTTCGGCAGAGAACGGAGACTTTCCCAATGCTTGAGGGAACAACATGATAATGTTCTGGCCTGGCTGAACGAACAAGCCGACAATGCATGGTCGGTTCATGAAGTGGGTGACCGCATCCGACATCTCGAGATACTTGGCGCGATTCTTCGTATTAGTAACCCACCAAGCCCCAGAGTGGGGATTCTGTATTTGGCTAGCAAGAAGCTACCAAGCAACGTCAGCCGTGATACTTCAACCGTGAAACCGCTCACACTCAAGTCCGCTTGAGGATTGGAGAAGAGAATGCTGCGCCTCTAATAGATATAATGGTAAGTCTTTAGAAAGGGCAGCGACAATATAGCTGGTCTCTTCGGCGTGGTCGGTGCGCATACAAGTTATTTGTACACTCGACCCCTTGTTATTTTGCGGGAAGGTCTTGTAGCTCTCCGAGATCCGTTTCCGATAGATTATGTTCTTTCTTACCAGATTCCCGGTCAATTGCTTAGCAGTTAGATAGGTAATTACAAGACGGAACTGGTGATAATCGGCCCACGAGTTCCAGAAATACCGAGCTCCTCTTGTATTGAAACAGGGGGTCGAGTATGTCTGCAGTCGATAGGTTGGCGCGAAAACACTTTACCAGGGCACGGCAGACGCTTGGCAGATCGGTTCCTTCGGCATTGGGCGGTATAAACGGGACTCCCCAAAATATCTAAGCATATAGCGTCGACAAAAAAAAGGGTCCTGCCCGGGTTGCGGACAGAGCTATGAAGTCATCAGTCGCCCGAGCGGGTCGGATACGAGAAGATCGGCAAGGGGGTGGCCCGCTTGTTGACTTCAAGGGGTATCATAGAATATTTTACACGAGATCAGGAGATGAACGTTATGGCGCCAGCATCGAAGATATAAAAAGCGCTGCTTGCCCGGCTAAGACCGCTACCATCCCCAGCTCAGCACAAATCAATCCGTATCAACAATCATCTTCACGATCGCCTTCTGGATACCCTACGCCCTTAATCTCTATCAACGACCCAGTCTTAACAATACCGACAAGATGAAGTTCGCCGCCGTCGCTGCTCTCTTCTCCGTCGCCTCCGCCGCTTCCATGCAGAAGAAGCAGGCTCAGGAGTACAAGATTGTCGATTTCGTTGCCAGCTGCATCCCTCACAGCGTGTACTGCTCGTAAGTCCGCAACTGAGTCTGACCTTACCATCAGCGGAATCACAGATGGCTGACACTACCCGCAGCTACGACTTCAAGGTCGACCACGACCCTGTCTTCGAGCCTGATCACTGCGAGGCTTTCGTCCAGGGCCCCGACAGCCTGCCCTCTGTCGAGGAGGGCAAGTGCCCCGACAACGTTGCCTACACCTGGTCGGTCGACAGAACCCAGGATGGTGGTCTGGATTTCAAGATCTGGTACGCGTTCAACTCGCGCTCTAACATTACCTACTGCCACTCCATCCCCGCCAGCGACATCACATCCGAGAACCACGGCGCCGTGACTACCGAGCGCTACAGCGGCCCGTCCGAGTTCCCCGCCACCATCTTCGACTGCTAGATCATGGGTTTTTGAGCTTTTCAGCTGCGTTGAAGTGGAGTGGGTTTTGGGGCTCCAGCTGCGATGGAGTGGAGCGAATGTGGGACTGGATTTGAGAAAGAGGTAGATAGTCAGCATATTAATTACGTGCATTACACCCACATCGCAGTCGAATAAGTGAAACCCATGAAACCGATATATACTTCATCCGTAAATTCTAATTTGACGCTGGATGTAATGCGCCGTACTGGTATAGCGCTCAGGCCCAGCTGGCAAAGGAAAGGTGCTTCTCGGCTGAAGGGGGGAGATTTCAGAAAGCTCGGTGTGACCTTTGCGCTGGCTGGACGAGGCGTTGTACCTCGTAACGTGAAAGGGGGTCGCTGGAATTTGACTTGTCCAGTGATTGAATGATCTTGCTGAGGTCGAGCTAGTTGTTCAGGACGAAGTTCTATATAATGTTGTCCTGACTGCATGCACAGGAGAAAGAATTCAAGCGAAGGTAGAATTGATCTTTAAATTACCGAGGATCCTATTGCTCTTGTAGCCTTACTAGACACGAGATCCTACATGGACCTACACAACTTCTTCGTAATTAGGAACAGCAAATTCCCGCTCTCCGCGTTGAAGAAAGCCCCGTGAAGTCGAAGGCTTCGACGGTCTACTAGTGAATTTACTTATCTCGAGGGTCATGTAGATCGCTCAGAGGGCCCTACCATCACATTTAATGCACGATGTACGCGGAATGGGTTTCATTTGCTTTATCAACATCCCATGTTCAACGCTTTCTATGATACCAAGGGACTCTTCACGTTTGTCCATCAGGCATCTGAGAAACGACGACAAACCTTTAGATGAGAAGAAAATCTCTTTCTCCGACCGCTTAAAGTGGTAGCACAAAATCAGAGGGCCTGCCCAGGGTGGCGCGGACAGGATGTGCCAACGCAGCAGGTGATGCCAGCCTGGCAAAAGCCGAAGGAGTTCGCTCTATCGTCAGACGGGAAAGTATAACCAAGCCCCTGACAAGGCTTGAAGAAGGGAGTGGCTTCCCGGGCGTTGAGGTCGCCCCTAAGCGGGTTGTTGCACAAGCCATATGTATCCAGCAGGTTGTCCGGCTACGGTATATGTCAGCCGGAGGCTCGCGCACAACATGGAAGATATCAGCAAGAGACTGGCTTACCGGAGGGCATTGGTTACCAGTCATAGCCGCAACCGCGAAGAGATCCAGGTTGCATCCCGTGAGGACAGTGCGTTGCTCATCACACCAACACGTGGAAGGGAGAGAGAAGCCCGTGCTATAGAAGTGGTCAGCCAGCATCTAGGGTTTGGTTGAGATGACAATTTTCACTTACACATAGCTAATGTTGATGTCGGCGACAGCGATGCCGTTCGATCCCCAAGGGACAACAAAGCTAGACTCGATAAGTGTGTCGCCACCCATCCAAGCAATTGGATATCGCGAATCGACGACCGCTACGTTGCCGCCCCAGCCGGTAGGAACAGCAAAGGTGGCAGTCTCTCCGGGGGCCATTGTTCCAGGCTCCGGCTTGCCGCCGACTGGCGTTGGGCCCGGGTTGTAAGCATGGGAGGTCGAGATGGGGTTATGGTGGGAGTTGATAATGGTGATGGGAAGGAATTCCGGAGCCCAAGTCGCGTAGGGAACGTCATCCACGATTGGGAGCCTGGTCTCCTCCACGACAATCGTGGTCATCTTATGCACAGCAAGAACCTCTTGCTTGGCCGGTGCCGGAGTCGGCATAGGAGTAGCCATGACAGTCGAGATGAGGGCCGCGAGGGCCAAGGAGAGTGTTCGGGTCATCTTGCAGCTAGATAAAGGAGTGTATAATTAAGTTAAAGGAGTGACGTATTTTCCGAAGGAGAGGCTATAGTAAGGGGTCGTACAAGCTGGTTGATCCGATACCGATCTACATAGAGAATACCTTACGCGGACGAAGCAGCCTCTTATACGCCTTTTACTTTCTTCGATGAGAGTCTGTGACCCAAACCAAGGTGCGCATTTAGGCGGCACACATCTCAATTCAGAAGGTTGTTAGAATGTTGTAGTAAGCATTACTCTTCTGCCTTGGAATAACTCCCTCGTCTTTGCCCTGCCATCACGTTGCGCGCAAAGGGAAGGCCGTTACAAAAGACAGTCCCAGAGACCGGCCACGGAAACCCTGGTATGCCAGTTGTGGCGCAAGGTAAAGCGCGCGACGCATTGCGACGGGAGGTTGCCTACAAGCGGGAATTGCCTCTTTTGTCGTCTATCCAGGCCATGGCGCGCTGGAAAAGGTAGTCAGTAAGGGGATACAACTGCCTTTTACGGGTTTTGCCTATTACCAAATACGTTGCATCGCCCTATATGCATAACGCCGATTTAAGCCCACATTCTGCAAGGTACGGGTCTTGGCTGCTTTTTAGTTCGAACAGGTCGCATCCGGCTGCTTCCGGATCTTCGGATCGCCACAAACGGATCCAAAAGTTTCTTCGTACGCCGTTTCTTTTCGGGGGAGATCTGCATCCCGCGGCCCCAGTTGAGTTTTACCGGCACATGATGAATTACGATAGTCGAAAAGAGAACCCAGTTTCATGTCGACGAGAACGGTACAACCACGACCGTTCTATGCAGTCCTCAACCTTTTTTAGTTGCATGCCGTAGTGCCTACAGAGCCACTTTCAGATCTAGGACTCTAGGAGTTGCCATATTAGAGAGCTGTAACATCACAACCGGCCGGGTGTGGGCCACCTTAGAAACAAGCACTCACACCATCTGGGCAAGTTCAAAATCTAGAGGACTGCGAATTGCGGCGATTCGAGATGATTTCCGACTGTTCTTCGCGCTTACTGTCCACTGGCTTATTGTGACAAAATATTAACTTATTTGGCGCAAGCACTAACAAGTCGATGCGGCCGTGCCGACGGATACCCTGAGCATTAAGTCCCCCTATAAATCACATTTCGGATGCGGAAGGCCATCTCCCCACAACCTATTCGTAGATGTACCTCTTATCCAGAGGGGAGTAATGACGGGGAATACTATATCAGGCAAGGTGCGCTGATCCGGAGATTAACGTAAGCTTACAAGGCCGGGTTTTGCGGATTTGGGCAGGAGGCTACGATCGAGTCCCAAAAGTATTGGTATAACCCATCCTTTTGGGAAGAGGCGGGATCCGCCGAACCGATTTGTCTCGTCATCTGACAAAGGTCTAGCCAGCTGCTTAGCCGACCGTCCCTATATGGCCAGACAAGAATCCTGAGAAGGGTTGTCTTCGGTTTCCCGCACTCTAGATTTCTCGATACATCCTGGTGGTTTCCCCAGGACAGATCCCGGAGGCAGTCTCATCGTAACGTTTGGTGGTATCGAATGTTGTTCGGCTATAAATACTAAGAAAACAAAGGGGAAATGCTACAGAGGCATAAATGCGTACGACGGCCTTTGCAGATTCGGGCGTCGCCATCTCCATTCTCTGTTCTTGCACGCGTGTATCCATCTGTAGGGTCCTATTTCTCATTTGGAAGTTTTAAGGGGGCCACCGGAAACGGCGTTTGAGATGGCTCATTAAATAAGGTGATTGCTTTCAAGCTCTGAAACCCGAGTTCTATATGTTACACATCACCGCGACTTGCTCCTACGTTAAAGCCTCTGTAAAGAATGGCTAGAATATCCAAGGAGTCGCAATGGCAATTCAAGAAGGCGCTGGCGTTTGTACAACATGTAACATAGCCCTATGCTGGTGCTGACCATGTATGTGAAATGGTGTCAGCGAAAAGGGTGCAACAGCGTAAAAGGCTAGAAGAAACAGTCTCGCAGGTAGGTAGCAGTATATTAGACCAGTAACGTCTGGCTTTCCCTCTAATATGCGGGAGGAAAAGGGCCCTATATTTACACCTACAACCCTTGTATAGCCCTTATCTAGAAGGTTCCACATTGGCCCGTAACAAATGGTTCATATTTATAGTTCATACAGCGCCTCCTCCTTCTTATTAGCCCCTTACTTTCCCACTGATGTCAAGATATAGGCCGAATCCTAAGTAGAGTTCATACTGAGTGGCAAGCCTCGGACGCTTGCGGATTACGGGACTACATATATGCAGAGCTGTGGTCGTCTAGTAGCCCCTATTCTAACCCCTTTTCCGACAATTAAATCCACCTTTACAAGATAAACACACGACGTTAGTTACTGTTACTACACATTTGTAGAATTCGCGGCCTATGTTGCTATTCTTCCTGCTCTACCCTCCCCTTATATCACTCGTTGCCAGCTATGGGGCTAGCTATCCGGGTATCTCGTAGAATGCTAAGCCACGGTCTGCTAAGACGCCGCAGGTTAGTCCTTGAAGCCATTAAGCATGAAATACCACCTCACCCCCCGAGTACTTCACGACGGGACTTAAAGCAACGACTGTTGGTATTGTCATTAATTTTGTTAAGGATTTACAGTACTGCTGCGCCGTCATCCTGGACAGACAGGAGCAAAATTTAGAAGCGCAATAGAAAGGACAGCAATAGAAAGGACACTTGCCAGTGGCAGGCTAAGTCGCCGCTTTGACAGACCACGACTGGTTGTTTAGCTTCATTACAGCGACCACTGTGGGGATTATCTCGAGAATTAAATGAGAGTTCTCTTGCATGATCGACACGGACCCCCGTTGCCCAAGCTCAGCTTGATGGCTCACTACGACATTGTTAGTTAACGTAAACACACAACTGACTTGTTGAGAGACATTGTATTATGAATGTCTCGGATATTTTCTGTCTGATGGTATCAAGTGTTGGCCGAAGACGACGGGCGTGGTACACTCGAGTGTCGTTCGTATTTCACACGCTGATGCTTGTCATATTAAAAGCATGGTTGGATAGGGTACCTGTCCGAAGATGTTCATTAAATATTGGCCTGCTCGACGGCGACTTCTATGTTGCAACACGAAAAAAAGGTCTATATATCGTACATATCAGCGTGGTCCTAAGTGAAACCTAAACCCTAGAAGTATCGGTGGAACTACTGGGGGCCGGGCACTTTAGAGAAGTACTTCGTAACGCGTCAATGGCTCTATAACAAACTGGTATTGATTACGATTGAGCCCTGAGAGTGTATGCATTCCAGGGCTGTCCGCCCGGTTTGCGTATCAGAGGTTGCGCCGGGCTCTGGCATACGCATGACGCTGCTATCGACAGCCGAGCAGGGTAGTGAGACAAGCGTAGCGACCCAGATTTCGGCTTCCCGCATGGTAATGCTAGACATGGGAGGCTACCTGCATCTACGTTGCTAGTAAAGCAGCATCGCTCCTTGCATCCCCACGAATGCCCATTTGGAAGCCGGGGTGAGATACAGACCCAGAAAAGCCGAAAGTACGGAAACATTCCACAGATATCTGAGAGTGGATAGTAGCTATCACGCTCCAATACCATTTGAGAGCCAAAAACTCGTTTTCTTGCCCCCAGGGAGAAGGGGTTGTCAATTCGGATGAATTGTCTGGGGTCATGGATAGCACCACCAGCGAGCGGCCTGCCCTCGCGTACCCTAGAGAGGCGATATCACAAAGCTCGTATATCATATCGAGTGCGATGACGAAACGGTCAACATTATAGACGTCAAGCTTCGTCGAGGCACTATTCCTGCGGCCAGAGCGGTATTAGTTTGTACTTGATCGCTTCTCTGTGCAGCGATCTCCCTGCGTGGGAAGGGGAAGAAGGGTAGGACAAATGGTAGCTTGCCGATTGGACAAACGTTTCCACCGTGGAATCAGCAAAGAGATCACAGCCAGAATCCAGGGCAGGTTCATCAGCGCCCGTGAACCTCGTGGCTGTCCCTATTCTCGGGGATTGGAATGGGCCCCCTCCTGGTCTCGAGAGCAGTAACCTGTCGCGCCGTAGGTGACCTCCACTGTGTTATTGTAACAACGTTGTACATGTCGGGCTCCTTGTGCAAAGCTGCGTTGCGCATAATAAGACAGGTTTCGCCGACATATGTCAGTGGGTTGTTACGAGCGCATCGAGAAGAGGCTCTACTTCGTACCGGGACTTTAACGTAAAAGGAGTGGTGGAAGCTGTTACTTAAGTACCTTCGAGAATGCTAGGCAGGCAGGCAGGACTGGCAGGTCTGCTAATTTACGGGAGTCGTTGTCTTGACCCCAAACTTAACCAGAGTTGGCACTGCAGGCTCCGATCTGTTATTCGTGATATCTTAGCACCCTCCATGAACGGAGCCGAGAGATGGTCGCGCTTCCAGCTGGGACGCTGGCTCTCTTTCGAAAATAAGCGCAACCATAAGCACGAAAACCGGTTACATGCAATAACACCTCATATCTAACGTTAAAGGGCCCCAGATGCGGCAAAGGCGAAGCCGGATTGTGAGTTGATTGGATATGCAGCCGTGATGAACTGGGCACTCGGAACATATCATAGGATGTGACTTAGCCTTGAGACAAGGCGGTCCTCTTATTATCGCATTCATCTCAATCTGAGAGAAACGCAAGCTGAGGCTTTGGAAACGCTCCCCTCAAAGGGCGATTAACTGAAGTGGTAGAGGGAGATGCATGCTGCAAGATACCGGCGGTCTGTCAATTAATTTATTTTATCGCGCTACTGGTATCCTATAGGTCCACTTCGGAAAGGCCATTGCTAGGCCAACGTGAACACGGCCAAACCATGAATGCTGTGCCAACACACACAACGAACTACTCCCATTGAACTGATGTCAGTAAGGATTTCCAAGTATGAATAAAAATGACAACATTGAATGGACGGTGTTGAAGTGGCGACACAGAACCGACATCGTTTTCCGGTTTCCGTTTGCCCGTTATTTGAGATCGCTGTGGAAGACCTCGGGTCGGGTCACGTCGACGATAAGGTTAGCCTCCTTCGTCGCATGGCAACCGTCAATGCTCTTTTCATCAGATCTCCACAGCTCCGCCCCTTTTCCTCCGTGCTAGTCACATAGCGCATAGGCATAACGGTGGCTCTGCGTGTTGGTAAGTGGAGACGCGTCCGAATCATATCGTGAGAAGGGGGAAGCCTGTCACTGGTCACTGAGATGCTGCCAGTGACCGTCCAAGACTGGTTGCCAGAAAAAATTACAGGTGAGTCCCAGTTCGATCAGGTGCTGATGGAGTGCAGACCTGGAGAGATAGTCAGGTAATCCGGCAGTAAGGATCACTTGACGGCGGGGCTTACGGACAAAGATGGCGGGCGGGCAGGAGAGGCGGATATTGCTCCCACTCGTTACTGTTAAATACTACTGTAATATCGAAAAAGAAAAACAATCAAACTTTATCTTAACAGAAGCCTCTTGACGCCTTCTTCAATGCTTCCATCTCCATACCTACTTCGTCCGGATTGGTCAGGCCAACCCATATTCCCGGTACTAAGTAGCCGCGTAACGGCCCGTCGGCTCAAAGCCCCTTATGACCCTTGTCTTAATGGTCACTAGAAGGCCGCGCTAGTCAAATGCCATGTACGTAATTTTGCAAACACCTTACCAGTGTATTGATTATGGTCCCTCCTAATGCTCTTCGTCATGAACAGGCCGAGTTGTAAAAAGGAGTCATCAATTTGGCCATTGTCGTCCTTGACAGCAACCCAATTTGTTCCTGCAGAGCAAGCCCACTTGAGTTTATTACTGTAGTTGATACTAAAAACATAAGTTGGGTCGAGGGAAATTGGACAAGCGGAATCTTTTCCGAGCATTTCAGCGTTGGTTCTTCCCGTCGGCATCGAATTCTGCGACGAAGAAAATGAACGACGAGATGATGAAAAGAGGACCAGTGATGATGCATCGTGATGGCTTAAATACCTCCTATCCATGGTACTGGCTTCGTTCGTGTTCTTTACGTTGCCCGTGCCCAGCGCCACGCGTCTGTGCGGCGAACGCGCATTTCAGATTACCGTTGGACTAACAGTATGGAATATGGAAATTCGGGGGTTCTTTCTACTGTGAGAGGCTGCTAAGATGATTGGTGTGTCGAAGACTCGAAGACTGTCGAGTTGCCCCCCTCGCGTGCCCGGCGGGATTACTGAGGCCCTGTAAACCTTAGCCTACTGGGATTGTCCGGAGCATGGCACGCCTGGAAGGCAGCCGAAAGGCCGCCGGATGCATCAGCCTTCAGGTGCACGGTGCGGCGAAATTGGTAGGTCAAGGGCTGCAGCATGCACCTCCTATTGCCATCCAACGCATCGAGTGCCTCAAGGTCATTTTGTACTTCATACGTCGCTTCGAAATCATGGACAGCAGGTTAGCTTAACTTCAACTTCAACTCCAAACTCCAGACTTACCACCCTGAATACAAACATACCACGTCCGTGATAGACCTCTCGCTAAAATGCTGCATGTCCGCGATTATTGCTTTGAGAGGAGCATCGCCTCCTGTTGCACCGTACTAGTTGGTTATCTCGGTACTCGGTGACTCGGGAACTGATCACCAGCTCTCGCGCACGTTGCTATCTCCCCTGAACCTGACCTCCTTATTAACAAACCCCATCTATTATTTTCAGCATTACGCCGCACTGATTGGTCCCCAGCGTGTGCGCCTCATCTTGCAGAAGCTGCATCCGATCCGCGGCTTGGCTCTCGCATACCTCCCCGCCCCCATTAGGATTACGACACTGCGGGAAGCATCTCAACGAGTTATTAGATACGTACGTGAGTCAGAGGAAAATCCGATGGGAGCGAGTGCTCAGACGTGGCCGCCGACTCGGTGGCCGAACAATGCGTATTATACTCTCTGTGCTCGTGTTACCTCTCCTCGAGTCTCCCTGCCTCTCACACAGCCGGTCTCTGAGCTGTTGGATCTCTGGCGCTATTGCATGCTTTGCATCCTGTCATTTCTACAATATAGAAAACCCCTTTCCCTTTAGTCTCTTGGTTGCTTGGTAGCCTTGGCAAGCCCAGCGACCGAGAATCCGTAGCGATTTTATTAAGCTCGACTTACGTTGTATTCCTCGCGCACGACACGGGTCTGCTTCTGCCTACGAGTTTCCCCCCTGGCCCTTCCTCTCAATTCGTCTTGCTCCTCGCTTGACTCCTGCCTAGAGCCGCCTTGGAGGTTGTTGCTAAAACTGAGGACTTGTTTTATCTACACCTACGGCCTGTAGGTTCCGAGAGTCTGTCATTAGTGTAACTCTCAGAACTAAAGTTAAAGTTTCTGTTGGAGACCCGGCCTTCAGGTTGAATCCCCCCCACTTGGTAGCGTCGATAGTGGATTCGCTGGAGGGGGCTTATGGCGTGAGGGAAGAGGAAAGAAAAAATTAAGAAAACCCTCCCCTTGTGGATTGAGTTCAGGACCCTTGCCGCCTCGCCCGCCGCCCAAGACCCTGGGTGGGTTAGCCTTCCGCCGCCTTTTCTCTATTGTGACTTATCTTTTGCTTCATCAAGATCATATTAATTTCCCCCTTTAGGATCCCCTCTCCCTCATCTTCGACCAGACCAGACCGGATGCGCAGTCAATCACATTAACTAACTCTTTTGATGCATAAGGGACAATCGATAGTGGAGGCGCAAGACGTATATATCTTGGTCTAGCGACCTTGCATACGTACGTAACAGATCATCAATCCACCGATGTTCCCAGATATTGTACTTCCAGCCATACCTCGCTACTCTACTTGGGATTGGGCTTAGGCTTAGGCTTAGGAAAATCTGGGTCCTCCCCTTCTGTGGCTTATGCTGTGTGGCCCTGTCTTCGTCGGTTTTTTCTTCCTTTTGATCCATAACGAGGGTACTAGTCTACCTGATTTTACGGCTTCCCGCATCCTGCTTCGCCCAACCAAATTCAGATCCTACAACCTGAATTCCATTCCATCCTCCCTCATCCAATCCCATCCCCTCCCAAACCAGGTCAGCAAGGCAGAGTTAGCCAGTCTAGTCGTCCCAGCCCGATCGGTCACCAGAGTTGGTCATTCTCCGTCGGCTGATACCACCAACCAAACCAACCAACTTTATACTCCATAACCTAGCTACTCCCTTTAAGGTTACTTATCGACGGCCAGGCTGTCGGTAGGTTGGTCTCTTTGTGTATCGACCTATTCTTTAAGTCTAGATAGAACTCACGCCTTGCTGTGTGCTTGAGCTCCAAGTTTCTACTTGTTCCTGGATTGCCGTACCAGCTGCACGACACCGAACCTTTACCTTTTGAAACGAATCCGTCCCGTCTGGAGACCCCCCAAAGGCAGACACGTCTTGTCTCGTTCCGCTCTCGTCTGCTCTGTCGCTCGTTCGCATCAGTGTGTTGCTTGCCGCGGCGACCATCAGAGAATATTCTCGTTCTATCGGGGCGGTCACACACTGTTTATATACAGAGGGCGCATACCGCTTTGTTCGCATTTCCCAGCGGAACCAGTCATCGTCTTTTCCTGGCTTCCTCCTGCATCGCCCATTCTCCGCCGCCTTGCGGGAGCTGCAGGTTGCTGGTCCACCCCCCACCACAGCTGCATCAGCCCTTGAACCGTCGTCTCCGTAAATCATGAATCAACCGTCACAACACGACATGTATTACGATTTCCCTACGACGGCGAACAGGTCCCCAGGCTCGACAAGACAAGGTTATGCCACCGTAGGAATGATGAACCCGGCGTTGGGGAGTAACAGGCAAGTAAGGAGCCCTTTCGACTGTTTCAGTCAATACCCCTCGGATGATCGAGTTAATGTCGCGTCTGGCCTGGACTCCATGTCTCGGTTCGATCGCGTCGGCGCCCCGAGTGCGATGCAGTCCAGTTATATGCTAGACAACAGCCAGACCTGGGGTTATAATAGCGGCGTCGCCACGATGAATGGTCCCCTCAACGGCAGCGGTAGGTTAGGCTCGAGGGCCGTAAACCGACGTGCTGCCCTGCCAGCGGTTAGTAGCCCTGTCCCTCAGCCCCTATTTCAACTTTCAATGTGTGCTGGAGGTGGCGGGTTGCTAATGTTTCCATTCTCCTTCCAGACTTGGACCGACCAGGGTGCGATAGGAATGCCTTCGCTTCCCCAGATTTTCGATCCGAACATGGGCATGAATGGCGGCGATCATGATTTGTCCGTGATGGCCGGTCACGCTGCTGATTCACGTGGAATGATGACAACTCCTGGTTCGGCGGATGCTGAACAACTTATCCCCACTGCGATCGTCATCAAGAATATCCAGTTCCAGTGCAGAAAGGAAGTCCTGCAGGGGCTTATGGCGACGATGAACCTGCCGCAACCCTATGCCTTCAACTACCACTTCGACAAAGGTGTATTTAGGGGACTGGCGTTCGCCAACTTCTCAACTCCGGAGGATACGGCTATCGTGATACAGAAAATGAATGGCCTCGAAGTCATGGGTCGCAAGCTGCGGGTAGAGTACAAGAAGATGTTGCCTCAGGATGAGCGAGACCGAATCGACCGGGAAAAGCGTGAGAAGCGTGGCCAGCTGGAGGAACAGCATCGAGCACCCTTGCCAGTGCACCAGCAGAATGCCCTTCAGGCTCTTGGTATTAGCGTCAACAAACAACCCAGCAACTCACCTCTGCGTAAGTAGCGCTTTTGATGCTGTAACCAGCGACGCCTCGCTTACTCTTTTCACAGGAGACGTCGACCTGAACGACCCTACCACTCTCGAATTCTATACCCAGCTTACGCTCTTCAAGAATGATCCGACCCGAGAGGTCCACATTTTCTCTCCCGACATCTCACCCGAGCAGCGCCGGCAGATTCACATTCTTGCGCATAATATGGGCCTTGAGCACCGCTCCGTTGGTGAAGCGGACCGAAGACAGATCCAGATCATGAAGAGGCCCCAGAACTCACCCCCCGTCCATGCTCAGACTCAGCTGCCCAGTGTGTCTTGGGAGGACCACAGGCGCGGCCTTAGTCGTGCTGCGACGTTCGATTTCACGGAATCTCGCATTGGCTCCAGCGCCTACCACAATCTCGGCAGGCAGGGTCCTACGCTGGAGCTTCCTGGCAGTCCAGACAACGGCATCCCGAACAACTTGCGCGCCGCCAAGAGCTTTGCCGATTTGCGGACGCACAGCCCCAGTCCTGCGCCGTCCGGCTCAAGCTACGCTGGTCTCGGTAATGGTCTTGGTGCTCGCTACCAGGATTTCTCGCAGAGCGCCTTGACGACCCCCCCTAACTTGACTCCCACATCGGCTCAGAACGCGGCATCCAGCACCGATGCGCTCTTGGCCGGGAGCATGGGTTCTATGAATCTCGGCTTCGATCCGAACAGCTCACACATGCGGTCCAGGGAGACTCCCGGCGCTATTGGGAGCCAACGACCTGGTGCGAACGGTGCTGCGAACCGCAGCGTTCCTGAGAGGCAGCCACGCGGTCCCGAATGGGGCGAGACCAGCCAGGGATTCACTGGGCGCACCCGAGGTCACATGCCGAGAGGAAGTGGTGAGTACTTTTATCGTCGAGAAAGAGGATCTCCGCTGACTTGTGCCCCATTAGACTCTTCAGATGCGGGTCGCAGCTCGGGGAACTCGCGATACCACTGACGTCGCAACCTTCATCTGAGTTACATGGAACGAGCCCTGAATCTCCCTGCCTTAATACCCCGCGATGAGAAATGATTCACGACATAGATCAAGCCGCCTTCACTGTGCCAACACCATATAACCCATTTGCTGGCGAGGTCTATTGTGATGATTCGACTATTCATACGACAAACGATTTTTCCCCTTACGGCCGACAATATCTTAATACGACGTTGTAATCCTATACTAGTTCTGGCTTGTGTTTTTGGATCTTGATTTCTTTTCTTTTTTCCCCCGGCCTCCTTGGATTGGGGAATCTTCCTATAATGCGGGTTGGATATTTCGAAGGCCTCGGGGCCCGACGAACTCCAGACAAGGGAATGTAACATTCCATCAGTGCTCAAATGATCCGACACCCTCATGATGATGGCCACGCTACGAGACTCGAAAAATATAACATCTCTGGATACACTCTACAGTAGCTCATGGGCGACCATTCATGGCATCACGAATCAAATCCTATACCCTCCGGGGATCGCTGGACCTATGCTGCTTTCATATCCTGGAAGCTCTGAGTTCAAAAACTCCCCCATCACGATGGTTACGCTGTTATGACGCATATGCACATCACTAGATGGCAACGCGACATTAGCTGGCTGGCTGGCGAAGGGATATCATCTCCCTACTAATCACTGGTCTGTTTCTGCGATAGACCGGTACCTTTTGGGTACGTGCCTCCACGGACCAGCCGGGCTAATGTGCAGTTGGACACGAAGAACGACACGACGAAGATGAAGACAGAGATGAAGAACACTGCGATGCTTGTGTTATTGTTTGCAGTCCGAAAGAAGATTCTCGCTGAGATGGCGCGGAAGAAACAGTATCTGGTTTCGGAGGATGATGTGAGACTGGTTGAATTGACTGATTGCGAATTCTTTTTATGGAATTATGTTTGCTTTGCCGCGCCGTCTCCCTTCCGTTGCCGGACGCCTACACCACCCCTCTTAGCGTTCGACTCCGCAACTCGGGACCACATTGCCTTTTCCACCGGCGACATCCGTCTCTCTGCGCGTCCTCTACGTCGTGAGTTGCATTTTCAACAAGCGGAGATGACGGCGACGGCGTTCATTCCGGTTTAAGGGAATCTCTTGATTTGTCTCGAAATGACTGGCATTTAAACTGGGTATATCCAGCGGGAGGAGGTCATAACGCTCGCTTAGTCTAGGGCTGCATTCCACGGCACTGCAGACCATCTGTACGCCCAATCGAAAAGTATCTAATCATTCTGAGCCCTATTTAGCGCGCTCGCCTTTTCTGTAGTCATAGCATTGATCATGGGCAGTAATGAATAGCCTCCGGGTGATTGATTACCCAACTAGTAATAAGCAGCTCGACTGGCCTTTAAGGGCAGTCTGGGACTTTCCAAGATTACAAGTTACATGCGATGAAGCTTGCTTCGTGGCAGCGCTCTTCATCTACGAGTTTGGATCTGCCTAAAATTTTGTTGCTTGAGGCCCATAGACATTGGGCATTATTTAATACATCCGAATTAGCCAACCACTGCGCACCCTAGCTACAGCCTGCAACCCCTATAATTGGACGATCGGACACTGGTTCACCCATGTTCAACGCTTATTTAGTACATACAACTAAGGAAATGGGTTGTTATGTTTCTTTGACCCACTCCCGGCCTGTTTGCATACCTTCCTACCTACCTACCTACCTACCTACCTACCTACCTACCCACCGACGCACCTAGTCACCTTTTGGCCACCCTGTCGGAGCTCCTGTGCGACGGTGTCGATGTGAGGATTCGACAAATTAAATTCGTGTAACTGGATACTAACGGCTATATGAACGAGTTTTGAAGAATTCTCGGTACAGCGTCCGTATACATAGCAGAAACTTCGTCTTGAGACATGGTTTTGTGACATGCCAGCCAGTCTGCCAGTCTGCCAGTCGATCTGGATTGCCCTAACTCCTAACTTCACGGCGTTGAATCACCAAACCCGGTGAGAGCTTATTCAACGAACGGCTCAAACCAGCGCCGAGCCCTGGGCTCTGCATTGCGTAGCGATAAAGAATGCACAATCCCGCCCACCTGGCGGGTGGCGGTTACCCATGATGCTCGACTCTGTCCTTGTGGTAAAGTATGGGTGGCTCGGCGAGTCTGTCTACTCGAACGTTCATTCATCTCGTGTGGCATATCGTGACGGCGCCGAGTAGGATGGCATAGAGCCACGGTGGGTATTTCTTCGGACTGATTCGACCATCGGAATTTGGCTACTCCGGCCCGCTTAGAATAGGGGTAAGATGACCCACATCACCGTGGATCTATACTTATGTCGTCCTCAGCCTCTCTAGACTGGTCACTTCGTATTGGATTAACGGGTATCTCAATCTGCCTCCGACAATAACAAGTTGGAAGAGAAGACTATGACCAGGGATACTACCCCCAATTTCAACAAAATATCAGCACAATGAGAGGGAATACGGGGGTTCGGCGCAATTCGAAGATGGGGTTACTCCACTGCTCGATCTCGTCTATTGCAAAAAATAGAGCGCGTTCGAGATCACCACACACAGATCCGGAAGCTACAAAGTCTCCGCTGTCGATGGACTAACGTTAGCGGATTGGTTAGGCAATACTCCGTAAGCTAGGGGGATGCTTCATGGGCATGCTCCTATCGCGAACCCTGCGATGACAGTCACGATCTCAGTTCGCACCGCCAACGTCAACGTCAAGATTTATAGTCCGGGCACGAGCTCACGAGGCTCAGTGGCACCTCTAGACACGGGTCGCTTTTACCTGAAGGCAGGCGGATGGCAGGGCCTGGTCAATGCCATGCGCCAATTATTCGGCGGCAAGATCTTGATCGTGCTGACCAGCCCCTCCGTCATGGTCTCAGCGCTCCTAGTCCCGTTGGCCGCAGCGGCCGCCGTGTTTGATTTATGGCGCGCATGTGTCAAGAGAGGAGCGGGAAGGGGGAGGGCCGCGTGTACGTACTGGGTGTCTTCCGCGAGGCCACTGGCACGCTAGCGTTGCTAGGCCTGACAGCCATGACGATGTTGGACGTTCTGTCCTAGCTAGCGAAGTGGTGACGGGCTCCGCGCTGTCGCATCCTCATCCAGGGATAAGACGTCCGAGGCTCTCCTGTAGCCACGCTGATGGGGTAACTGTAGGCGAGACGCCCAGTGCTCGCTTTCAGTCGGTTGGAAGCCATCTTCTGACACTGGGTGGTCTTGATAATACGAGAGGTGAGGGTGGATATTTCATACTGCATCGAAACAGCATGGTATCACACCGTTGGCTCAATATGTAAAGGGGTAAAATAGGGTAAGCGATGATAATGCATTACCGCTGGATAAGACCCACTGGTACTACTACCAGGTACATTTTTGGGAGAATACTATCAGCTGTTTCGCGTGTTAGTACACTCCGGCCCGATGCTGCTGCTTCTGACGCGCTGCGGGATATTACAATGTGCTACAGCAATACCAAATGCCAGAGGAAATCCGAACACAACACGATGAACCGGCGTTAAAGTACAATACTGTGCTTGCCCATCTAGAGTTGGCGAGAGTAGTAGGCCGCCTGCTCTGCTCGTCAAATTCCCATCGTGAAAAACGTCAGTTGCCCGCCTTTCGAACCTGTAGTAAACAAGAGACTTTCCAAATTCACGAGTTGAGGCAATATGAAGCTAGCTAGGTGGTCGCCCAGTGTATGGTAACTATGCCGAATCTTCGTGCTGAGAAGGGAAGGGGCCTGAGCGAGCAGTTATGAAGCTGACGAGTCCCGGTCGTAGGTACCGTGCAGTTACGGGAGCATTCGGCAACTTAGTTTGCCAAGTAACCACCTGCCGCGTCCGACGAAGCCTTGACTTATATTATTTCATATCCAGAAATGATATAACTGCACACGATGAGACCGAGTAGCCTATCAAGGTAATAAACCTCCCCCCGCGTTCTCCCATGCAAGCCTGCCTTGTTATGGTGGACCAGCTATAGCCGTGGATCTTGGACGACAGTGAGTTCTGCAAAGCGTGGCCAAAAGTCGGTACATTACCCTCACTATGCTATCCTCCCAAGATGCAATCATCGCGGCCTTCCCACGGCTTCTAGGAGTGAGTCAAGGCCGATTCTTCGGGCTACATAAGAGTATCCGGGATCGGGTGGTGAATGGGACAAAGTCACCTCTATCTCCCATTTGGGTAAGTTGACGTCCTTATGGCTTTTGATGCAGCATAATCATCATAATTACTTTTCAGCCCCGATAATCGTCGGCCAATGCTCCAGAGTTCTCTTTGATCGTACGAAGTCCTTGGACGAAAGACCGGAAGTCATGGATCTGTTTGCTTCCGCTGTTGGGCACGTCGTAGGCTTTCGTCCTGGTTGTTCGGCACTATTCTTTGTACTAATAACTGGCACAGACAGGTCGTACGGCCTTGCTTATAAGGTGGTCTGGAGTTATGTGGCGCTAGGCAACATGCCATCTGCTACCAGAGTTGTCTCTCACGAGAAGCGCGTACAGATCAACCCCGAATGCTTGGTACTCCAGGAGACGCTGGACGTTGTCGGAGAGCTTGGGATTATGAAGCATATATTTAAGAGCAATTGCAGGTAGCGAGATATTTGCAACGGTACTTGGAGTGGCCCGAGGGAAAACACAACCACGACCAGAGCACCACGGAGGGGTCCCAGGACCTGCTCATTTTCCTTGATCAAGGGAGGTATATGATCGAAAGCCCCAAAGATGCAAGAGGCGGAAACGGACGCATCATGATCTGTTTGAAGGTGCGATGCAGCAGTGCTCTTAGAACTGATTGCAAGCCGAAAGGCGGAAATACAGGACCTCGAGGACTCGGCTATTCGGACTTCCGAGGAAGTCTGTTCTCCGAATCGATATTTTACTGAGCTTGGCTAATTGAGCTGCAGATCGGAAGTGTGCTTGGCCTTGAACGGCAACGGGCATATATTGTGGGGGCTAAGGCAGCCCTGAGGAAGAAGCCGGCGAGACTGTCAAGCAGGGTAGGGCCGTCGTAGCCTTTACCATCGTGCCCGTATTCTTCATATGTTCAGTATTCCGCCCCTGGAGGTCTATCACTACCTACTCTGCTACCTAGCTCCTCTAGGCTCCTTTGCCACTTTCTTTGGTATGAAAAATAAGGAGATTAATGAAGCACCATGGATGACCCTTGATAAACAGATAGACTTGGATGTGTGAGCAATCCCACCAAGAGGCGAATTCCCAGATTAGTCTATCACCAACTAATGTCTTCCTATAATAGTTGGACTGTCCGCCGTAGTCATAGCCCGTTCTATAGCCACCACATTTAGCATGTGGACATGGTTCTCTGGCAACGCTTATTCTTCGAGTCCCTTTCGTCCTCTTCCTAGACCATACGGGCACTACAACTGGTGAATTTCGACGCCCTCGAACTATGAAAGCTTAAAAAGCGCAACCCTCGTCTTTTTGAGAAGATACTAATGAAACGGGAGAAGAGGAGACAGGAGAAAGAAGATCGTGATGGACAAACCGACAGAGAAACGACACGGCAGCGGAACGAGCTAGAAGTTTAGGGACGAAACAGGAAAACCCTTTTAAGTTGAGACTTAGAAGGCACCAGTCGGAAAAGTCAGATGATGCTCCTGCTCCCTAGTCTACGGCAAATGGGAGCTGGGATTAAACAGCGCAAGAGGTTTACCACAGCAGAGATACTAAGTATTATATTTGACGGTTGCAATCTGGAAATGATGCAACTACTAAAAGCATGTGTCTTGGACACGAGGTAGAGCTACCACGTGCCCCAGAGTGGCAATCTTATACGCCCAGCAGCGCTGTTGGGTGTTTCGGTAGAGAGTTCAGTGGTTGCACTTGTGGTTTCAGGGGCAGCGACGAAGGTTCGCGCCGACTCGAATATGGAACTTCTGCTATGGATTGGACCCTGCATAGACGTGGCCTCAGCATCTGTTGTCCGCATAGACTTAGTCGTCACCGTCGACGTAGGACCCTGTGTGGCCGCAGATCGCGAGCTACGGGATGTTCCTTCACTGGGCTCACTGCGGCGACAATTGAGTACCGTTTCCCAGCCCAATTCGAATTGCGTTTTCCACCAGCTACCTATATCAGAGAGCTCGTAGATAGGGAATTGGTACTGAGAGCCCGGAAGATCGTGCGCGAGGGTGAAGAACTGCTCTGCGCACCCGTTGCCATAGGTGAAATCATCCCTGGCCCATTCCTCACTCATGGAGTAGTTTAGAGCACACTAGCCCGAGCTAATATATGCAAGCGAATGTTTAGTATTCGTATAGACCGAAGTCTTCGCTATCAACTAACCTATTCCGTGAACAAGTCCATGCGTACTTGTACTGAAACACCTCGCTGACAGTGGCGACGGGCACCTGTGGGCGCGGTCTCACACTTGAGCTTACGAGGGCCCCATCTCCAGGCTGCATACAGACCGCCTTGACGTTCTCCACCTATGACTTGAGAGAGTCCGCGCACGTCTGAACACAAATGCGCTCAAAGTTTTCGGGACCTGGATTGCAATTCGGACTATTGGAGGAGACCATTCCCAACAGCGTCATGTCGCAATCGATGGGAATGCTGTACGCGTCCAGACAGGCCTGCGATGTCGTGCCTGCCAGGTGGTTGTGCACATAGTGCCAGTAGTCCGTCATGACAGTGTCGAGACTGAAGGAGCAAGCCGCCGGCCTCAATGCCAGGGACAACGCGAGGAACCTGCTTGTTCGTCGTCTCATGATCAGCGCGCTCTGGCAGCAGTTGAGGTGTGAAGTACCGAATAAAGATGTTTTTTAGGCACAGCTCATTTAGGCAGCGGTCAGCAGAAGCGAGATTCATTGACCTCGTTGAGATTCACGTGATTCTAACATTGTCCTGCGGCGTAGCTTCACATCTGGCTAGAAAAGGACTAGATGCTGTCAGCCGAACACGGTATTCCACCCAAGTACCACCTCCTATGGTGTGTCCCTTTCCCCACAAACCCAAGAGGTTCATAAGCTGCTCTTGCCAGATTCGGTGACTGTCAATAGCGTATCCCGTATCTTGGCATCAATGTTTCTACGCCATTAGATGCCTTGTGGAATGCCAATAAGACGTATACACGCGACATAGGGTTGATGCGGAATTATACAGGCCTCCTCCATTTTGGATTCTTTTGGGTTTGCAGCACTAGTAACAGTAATAGCAGTGTAGTTGGGCATCTCTGATGGCATGACGCTCATGTGCTGTAAGAGATTGCTGCCCCCTAATAGCGACGATCTTCCGTAAGCGGGGTCGGCACTTCACGTTCCCCAGATTGCAGGGGCTGAACTGTTCTAAAGGAGTAACAATGCATATTCGCCCGCGGTGGGTTAAGGGGCCATAGGTGATGGCTTGGGGTGAAGCTGCAACGCAAAACCTTACCAGCGACCTCATTGGCTGTGTAGAGCAACTGCGCTGATCATTTCATTGGAGCCCTGGCTGCCTAACCGCCGAACACCCAACCGGAGTCGTATCCGCACTCTGATTGGGCAGCTTGCCACCATATCTCCTGACTACATCACAAATGGACCCCGTGATAACCTCATAGCATGGCGAAACTGATTGTGACGGACTCCTGCATGCCCCGCCGAATTGAGGGGCCGATACTCATGGTAAAGGGGCTTTGCCCTCCTCATACACCACGCTTATAAAAAGGGGGTGCAGCCCGGCTCCTATCGTCGGTTCCATGCCCTAAGCCAGCGCCAGGATCTCTGAAACTAGGGTGCACGAGGTGCCAACATCAAGACAGAGCAACAAGATGCTCCCCAGGCAAGTCCTCTCAGCGCTTGCGCTGCCAACAACGGCACTCAGCCTACCCGCCATGCCAGTTCAGTCGGAGGCGAAAGAGACGGCACCGGCGTGCCTGCTAGTCGAGTCCCCTACCACGCCTACCAACCCGCCCGGCTGCTGGGCTTGGTACGCGAAAACGTCGGAGCCGGCGGATTACTGCGGCTCTTCCAGCTTCGGCGTCGTCAGTGACATCCAGGCCTCCGCCGGCTGGATCGACGACTGCACGTCTCTCAGAAACTCCCTGCTGTCGACGCCGCGGGACTTCCTACTCGCCGACTATTCGATCGAGTACTTCAACACGCTGCTCTCGCACGGGCATTGCGCGCTCCAGGTTAAACCCGAGACACCGCCCACCTTCGAGCCTATATATTTTGGCGGGACTGACGTTACGGACATACTGAGATCGTCGATCCAGAGAAGCGACGAGGGTAGAGTCGGTGTCCGCGGCTCGATGACATGTTACTCATATCCACTCGGTTGGAGGGTGGTGCCAGTATGAGAGGAAATACCATCGGCATTTGTAAACTATTGTCTTCACTACGTATCGGTTGACGGGGCGTTGCTATTTTTCCGGTATCGGTTTAAGAAATTTGGGTTCATAGATTTCGATAACACGTCTTTTGCTCTCGCAGCTTCCATCGCACATCCCCCTGGCTATGATTCCCTAAGAATTATATTGTCTGAGTCAACGGACTGGCGTTTGCAGCGAGTCGCGGGTGCTTGAACAATTCCTTTAAGCTACTGAGATAAACTCCCTCCAAACTTCCAGCAGCCGCTTAAAGAGTCCCCCTTAGAAAGCCATATATCTAAATGTCTTGTATACAAATAAGCCAGTCTTAGGCTCAAGTCGCTAATTACGCCCGGCGTCGTCAAGCCGGCTCCGTCTCGCGTTAGCCATATCCAACGCACTTCCCTCCCACGCGCCTACCTACTCCTTGATCTTCAAGACAGCCTTCCCAAAGTTCTTCCCCTGAAAAATCTCTAGCAAGCCCTCGGGCGCGTTCTCGATTCCGCAGGTAACGTGCAGCTTAGGCCGGAAGCTGCCTTCGGCGATCCACTTCTGCACGTCGCGCCTGTGGTCCTCGGCGTAGGCGGGGCCGAAGTCCTCGTCCCCCACAAGAAAGCCGGCCATCGTGAGGCGCTTGGCGAAGAACTCCAGCAGGTTTCGCACACCGTAGCGCTCCTCCAGAGGCTTGTTGTAGCCCTCGATCTGTTAAACCGGTTAGTTAGCAAAGATGTTTCGGGGTGTGCGAGAGAGAGGAACCATTGCGGATGAATAGCTAGTTGTAGATTGACAGGAAAGTAGCCTGGAAAGACAGAGTGAGAGATACGCACCATCCCCGAAACGACGATCCTGCCACGAATGTTCATATGCTGCAGCGCCGCCTCCAGGTGCTCGCCGCCAACGTTCTCGTAGTAAATATCCAGACCCTGGGGCGCAAGCCTCTTCAGGGCGTCGACGGGCTTTTCTTTCTTGTAGTTGAAGCCGGCATCGAAGCAACCCAGCTCGTTAAGGATAAAATCGAGCTTCTCGTCGCTGCCCACGGACCCGATCACCGTCAGGCCCTCGCGCTTAGCGATCTGCCCGACGACCTGCCCCACGGCGCCCGCCGCCGAGCTGACGAAGATGGTCTCGCCCTTTTTTGGCTTGCCGATCTTGTGCAGCGACGAGTATGCCGTCAGGCCTGGCATGCCCAGGGGCCCCAAGAACAGGTCCAGGGACAGGCCGCACGGGTTGTCGATCTTCGTAACGTTCGGCAGCTTCTCGGCTGGGACGACGGCGTACTCGGCAATCGGCAGGAACGCGCTCACCACGTCGCCCGCCTTGTAGTCCTTGTCGTCGGAGCTCAGGACGCGCGCGATCGTGCTGTTTTCCACGGCCTCGTTGAGCGTGAAGGCTGGGAAGTACGATGGGATGTGCGCCTCCCGCATCCGGCCGCGCAGGTACGGGTCTAGAGATGCGGATAGGACTTCCACGACCAGGCCCCCGGCCGGGACGGCAGAGAGATCAAACGGGCGAGTCTCGAGGACTAAGTGCTCCCCGGGAACGGGAAGGCCCGTCGGGACCTTTTTGAAGAGGATGGTCTTGTTGGCTACCATTTTTCGGCGTTGATTGTCCACGGGCGAGATGTGAGTCTCAAGTGTATAGAAAGACGAAGGCGTCGCTGCGGGGTCTGACGAAGATGCGCAAGGTATCTCCGGAATATAGCCCTTTCTTTTCCCTAATTGACTTGCGGAGGCGCCGGAAAGTAGGTGTTTTTATACTCTATTCTCCACGGCCCGAAGCCCAAGCAATCGCTCCACTCTTTGCTTCGATCACGCAAAGCGTCGAGCGGAGATAAAGGCACCAAGCATGCATCTCGTCAACGGCATCTGTGCAGCATGATGTAAGTATTCTGCAAGCAAGGAAACCAACCCCACAGGTCTATCCCTTCTTCAGCGGAGTTACGCAGCGTGTTGCGTTTGATATTCATAGGGCGCACGGCAGTCCTATTGCGCTGATCTTATCCCAGGATTCCCTACCGTGGGCTCCGTAAGGTAAACTCCAAAGAGCTCGAGGGTTTGTCAGCGCAACATCTGCCGGGGAAGCTTTCCCCCAATCGGAGATACGCCGACTCGCGTCTCTGTGTCGAATGACTTATAAGTTATAATAGTCTCGACAGCCTTCGTTCTAAGTTGAGGTTCTGTTGATGAGCGATTCTTGTTGCACTTCGGATTAAAGCTTTTCAAGCATCTGCATCAATTGGCGGAGCACTGCGGCTTCGGCCAGACACCAATCATGGGGGTCCGGGTCTGTCCCCGACTGCGAGAAGACCACACAATAAGCGGTACCCGCATTTTCGGTACGCGCGCTTGAGGAAATGGACCTCAAGTAGCAATCATGGTAACATGGTTTTGAGCTTTTGGAGCACATCGCTGTTTTAAGTTAGCCGTCGGTGCCGCTACTTGGTTACTGTATGGTCTTCTCGCAGTCAGGGACATAGGGGAATCTGTAGAGACCAACTGACACACCCGATCATCCAGCATGAGGGAAACGGTCATTAGGTCATTCGCGTTGCGCCGAATTGACTACATATCTCGTAGCTCGGTTCTCCGGACCTTCGAACCCCACACTACAAGCTCGATACTAGACCATATCTCGGGTTAGCTACTGTAGGACCACTGCAAATTGGGTATAGAAAACGAGCTGGAACTCCTAAGCGGCTTAATAGGCGGTAATGGAACCCCAAATAGAGCTTATTCGTGTCTAGTTTCATCTTTGTGAACGTATCCGGAGTATGACAGGCGTCACTCTGCAATGGGAAGCTCTATTTATACATGAATAATTCAAAAGAAAATAGCACATATCCGCTTGGTGCAGTGGTTAGCACGGCGCTCTTATACTGCTTAAATTCCTAAGCAAGAAATACCAAAATGCGCAGGTCACCAGTTCGACCCTGGTAGCGGATAAACTTCTTTTATTCTTTTGCTTTCTTATTTAAACTCTTCGCAGTTATAGTAATCAAATGTAAAAAGCTGGTATAACTTTTTATATTACTTTAAAAGCGGCGTTTCGAGCTACAGCTTATTAATAACGTAATATTTAAAATAATTTTTATTATACTTATTTTACTTAACGTCTTATACTAGTAAAAGACGTATACAACTAAGCGGCATCCTTATTAATATTTTACAAGAATAAATTTAAATAAAACAACCATAATACACAAATCAACTAAAATTTATCGAGTTTTGTATCGCTAATATATTTATAGTTTTCTTCTAAATACGCGCATTATATCCGCGTGTGCTACGAACCTTATATATTCATTGTTTTTCTTTTAAACGTTTTATAACGATTGCTTTTAACCGGTAGTAGCTGCAATTTTTACTGCCTGTCACGGCACTGATTGTCTCTAAAGGGTGGGGAGAATGTTCTATTACTGCGCGAAAAAGAAAGAAGGAAACTAGCTCGAGGTGTTACATACAGGCCTAGCAGTCTGGGGTTAGTGTCAGCTAGCAGGGGTGCGCTAGCACCCATATCCGATAAGATTCCCTCTGATCGGAGCATATATGTTCCGTGGCTAGACTACTTCAAAGATCAATACGTGTCAGATATAGGGGACATCAGTCGTGTATTATTAGATGACTAGTTGCAGGTGCTCTAAATCGCTTACTGCAGTTTATATGGAGACTAGCCACGGAACATATGAGTTCCGATCAGAGGGAGCCTTTCCGTATATGGGGTGCTAGTGCAACCCCTGCTAGCTGACACACCCCCTCAACGCCTTGACGCAGTTACGGCGTTGATCAGCATTTATCATCACTTCCTAGAGCCACAGCTTTCCATTCCACCTCTCCTCCGGCGATAGAATCCTCTTAAACAGCCAATTCCTCCTCTGAAATCACTCGCAGGTTGTTCCTCCGCCGATCGATAGCTTTTGTGATATCCACCAGTCCTAGCTGCTTTTTGAAGTGCCTAAAGGGTTCGCGTGTCAGGGCCTTTGTTAGCCCATCAGCCAGCATATCGCCAGTAGGTATATAATCCACTCTGATCATGTCCCTTTTTGCGGCTTCTCGTAGCCAGTGGTTATGTATATCCACATGCCGCAGCTTTGTCTGTAATAGGGCGACGTCGGCGTTGATAAGCTGTATAATCTGTTGATTGTTGCACCACATATTTAACGGTCCAGCATCCAGGGTAATTTCCAGTTCTTTGATTAATTGAAAGCTAAATAAGGCCTTTTTTGCAGCTTACGTAAGGGATAACAATTTCGCTTTTGTTGTAAAAGTAATTACTGTATCTTGCTTGTTCGCCTGTTATCTTATTACTCCTTTAAATAGCTTTATAACGTACGCTTAGGAACTTTTTCGGTCGATCGTGTTATCCGCGAAGGAAGTATCGCTTTAAGTATTTAACGAATCCTTACCCCCGAACTATAACGTTAGTTTTTTGGTTCCGATTAGGTATAATATGATTCGATTAGCAGCTTTATAATATGCGTTATTAGGGTTTAAGTTAAATCGGGCGAGTCGGGATACCGTAAAGGTTATATCAGGTCGCGTATTAACTGTTACGTACAGGATGGAACCGATTTTTTTTTGGTATTTATTAACGAACCCTGGATGGGCCAGATTAGGATTCGGTAGGAGCTCGACGTTCGTTATTGGCGTATCTGGGAGGTTATTTAGATTTTCTTTTGGGATTAGATTAGTTAGCTTATTTATAAAGTTTGATTGGGAAAGCCAGATTTTTTTTCAGTTTTGTTTCTGATTATTTCGATGCCCAGGAACTACTGTAGGTCTTTACCCTTTGTAAGGGTATATCGTTCCCGTATTTGTTAGATTAACTGATTAACGAGGTTTTGATTTTTTTTGCGGTATGCCGTAATAATATCGTTTATAAAGAAGAAGATAAGTACCCCTTAACGAATGAAGCAATAGGGTTCGTAGGGAACGGGGCGAAGTCCCAATTCTGAAAGTGTTCCAGTGAAGTCTTTCTGCCATAGTAACGGCAACTCCCTTAATCCATATAATGCTTTCCTGATTAGGAGAATTTTGCTATGTTGCGAATATTTTAAGGACGTCTTTATGTATATTTCGTAGGGTAGGTTGGCGTTAACGAAAGCGTTTACAGCGTTATACTGCTTAAGCTTTAGGTTAAACCTAGCCGCGATAGCGATTAAGGTTCGAAACGATTTTCCAGCTAGTATGGATACGTATGTATCGTTATAAGCGTTTTTATGCTGTTGATTACCTCGTACGACGAGACGTGCCTTGCATTTTTGTAACCAGCTATGCTTGTTGAATTTGTAAACGTATACCCATATGTACTTTAGAACCTGTTTCCCTTTAGCAAAAGACTGATTAACGGCTTCCTAGGACTGCATTTCCTTGTAACTCTGCAAATAAGCCTTTTCGGCTTTACGAAACATTTTCCTTAACGGGTAAATATTTAGCTTTTTATGGCTTTGCGGCGGTGGCGGTAAATTACGCTTATGTACCCGGTTTAATAATTTGAATGCCTTTTTGTATGTTAAGGTATTGTTATTTTTCCGATTACGGTAGCGCGTATTTCGGGTAATAAGTTTTCCTAAACTTTTGCAGTTTACCGGCCGATTATCGTACGTATTAACAAAGGGGGTTAAACGTTCTGCATTAAATGCGGTTTTTTATACCTTATATTCGTTTCGGATAATACCTTTTTGGTACGGAACATACGGGGGGCTTACGCTTATTACCCGTAAGGTGCCTTTGTTTTTTACCGTTACTTTAGGTTAAATAAAGTAAGGGGAGCTTAAGGCTACTTTTATTCCTTCCGTCGGCTTAATAATCGTAGCAGTTATTAAGGCAAACGCTGGCGGAGGCGATGAACTAAGGAATAGAAATGGTTCGAATATAGCGGTCGTATAAGGGTAATTAATCCTTTAAAGATAGGCTTGTTCGCCATTTTGTACGTATCCTACGCTGGTACCTTTCTGGAGTTATTTTTCCTGTTTAGCCGGTAACTGAATTGTTCCGTTTAGGTTTTTATTTTCCTTTTGTATAAAAGTTAGATGGTTATTTGCTTGATTAGGTATTTTTACCTGTCGAAGTAGCTTCTGGAACTTTTTTTCTGTAATGTACAAAAGGTTATTTTTTAAGTTTTTGATATTACCTGAAAAGGTAGCCTTTTTATTAAATTATACGTTTCGAATAGTAATAACTTTGTTGATTAGTAGGTTTTAGATTTCGTAAATATTCGTAAATCGGTAGCCGACGAGGTAGCCAATTTATGTTTTAGGATTTAGCTTTTGGAATTTCTGCTTTTTCTTTATGGCGGCAGCTGTTATAGCATAGGTTATACAGCCATATATTCGCAGGTGGGCTTGTTAAGGCTTCCGATCAAGTACTGCAACGCCGTTTCTGTACGCTAGATAAATGTAGTAAACCTCGTATAGGCTTTGCCAAAAGAGTACGTATTTGGGGGTACGGTTATACAGATATACTGCAGCTTTAAAGATGTATACGATCAGAAACGAGGGTAATTTAGCGCCATTTCGCATCGTAGTCGCTTTTTTCTTAATTATACCCCTTAAGCGTTTTGTATCCCCGTTTTGGGCTTAGGTATGCGGTACTGAAGGCTTAAGTCTGATATTAAAAGAAGGTAATTAGAATATATTTCGAAGTTAATAATTTTTTAAGATTTCGTTGTCGTATTCGAACACCTATGGAAAAACTTTATCCTGGTTCTTAAGGACTTTTAGGAGGTGCCGAAACGCTATAATTATTGTATTTTGCTTTCGATTTTTAAGGTAAATATCCCAGATAAAACCTGAGTATCTGTCGGTAGCAAACATGACGTATTTATATCCTTTAGTATTTTCTTCGAAGTCTGTAAAGTCGATGGCGATTCTTTGTCTTAATCGGGAGGCTTTTTTCTTCGGCTCGCGGCGTATTAGCCTTTTGGCCTTCGCCTTGCCATACGTTTGGCATTCGACTGTTGTTGGACCTTTCAGGCGGACTCCTTTTGCATAGGATTGCAACTAGGCGATTATTTCGGGCCCTGGATATCCTAATTTTAGATACCAAATCGTACCGTTACCGATTCGTAGTGGTTTCGTTATATAGGAGTTAACGTTTCGTTTATAGGCTGTTAGGGCTGTATAGGTAGCTGTTGCGTTAATGTCTTTAATAACGAACTAATTAAACTTGTTTATTAACGTAGCAATTACCTGATCGTACTTATTTCGTATAAAGTTATTGGTCCTTTTGTTATTTTACCAGTACCCCTTTTTCCGGAATTGCCGGAGAAATACCAGGTTGCATGCGAAGCTTTCGCAATAAGCCACATCGTATAAACGTAACGCTTTCGTACTATTAAAGCTTCGAAGTATTATATTAACCTTTCCGTACCCCTTAATCGGTACGAAGCTATTACTTACGTATACCCCGTCGCTTTATACGGTTGGCCTAAAGGTTAAGAATTTGCTAATAAGGTTAAAGATATAAATTGTAAACCTTAAATCCAAAATTGATAAATTTTTTAAAAGGTAAAACGCGACGCTTGTCGTATTGCGTTAATTAGAAATCAAAAAATACGCCAGGATTCGTTTTATTTCCTGTAAGAATTAATCGGTTTTTTAGGTAGTTAATTTATTTATAAACTTTGATAAACGTTTAATCTTTTCTTTTAAAAATTAATCGGAAGCAATCCGATATTAAACGTATGCAAGTATTTTATCGTTAAATTGGAACCGTTTTAGGGTTTTGCCAGGAAATGCATAAAAGCATTAGGGTAAGGTATGGTAAATGCTTAAGCAGGCCTTACAACGAATGCCCTGTACATCGGATTTTTATCGCTTCTGTTTGTTTCCGTTTCGGTCCATTTAAGAACCTTTACGACCGCTACGTTTCGACCCGCGTCCTTAAGCCTTTTTTTACGGTAGAAGGTTTATATCTTTAATCTTTTCCTAATTAGGATCGCCCTAATTAAAAAGTTTTACGGGAGTCCTTTAAAAGGTTGGAAATGCTGCCTTGATATTTCGGAATGTAAATAAGGGATAGGTTAACGCCTAATGGTTTAAAAGGTTAACAGCCACCTTTTGGTAACTAATCGTGCCATTATCGATCTTAATTTTTTTCACCATTTAGAAAGTAATCGTCCAATTCCTTATAATTGGAGCTAAAGTTATATACAGGTCGTTGACTTATATAGTCGCTATCTTCGTTTCTGGGACGTCATAACGTTATCCCTGGGCCATTACTTCCTGCTACTTTACGATCCATTCGTTTAATTTCTTTGCTAACTTCGAAGCTTGCTTCAGCTTTTCGCAGTATTTTTGTTGGGTATTGTTCATAAGCCTGCTATTATACACCTTGCCGGATTCGGCTAAAGTGGCGTACCATTCCCTTAGGTTTTTTCCTGGAAGGAGATTCGTTTCTTTAATTGCTGGAGATACCGACTCCAGGACCCATTTCGTAAGGTCGTTGATTTTCTTCCAGAAGTTCTCGTATTTCCGATCTTTGTAGGTATATGTTGCGAAGTTTTAGGTATAAGCTTATTTACCTTTTGTCGTTATCTTAAGCAAACTTGTTAGGTAACCCGAATGATCGACTTTTTCGGCTTATATGGTTCCTTCGGAAAAGGAATTAGTTGCTCGTGTCGTTATTTGACGAACTAATTTCTTCGGATAGGAGCTTATATTGGGTTTTGTAAGTTCAATAGGCCATGCATTATTCTGATCGGGGTCGATATAACGCTAAATACCAAGCGTATACGCTTTTAATTGGAATTCGCCTTTAAAGCGATTCCAGTCCTTGGGTCCCTTGTAGATAACGGAGGACGTCGACGGTACGGTCGTCATTGTGGATAATGGGGTATATAGGTAATTGTTATTGATGTACAGCTTATATCGTCTTAGCAGCAACTGATTAATTGATAATAACGCGAATTAAGCGAATAAGACTTTTAATTGTTAGATATAGGGGATATTAATCGTGTATTATTAGATGACTAGTTGCAGGTGCTTTAAATCGCTTACTGCAGTTTATATGGAGACTAGCCACGGAACATATGAGTTCCGATCAGAGGGAGCCTTTCCGTATATGGGGTGCTAGTGCAACCCCTGCTAGCTGACAATACGCGTTGCCAGAATGCACGTAATTAGCTAATTAATATAACACAACTGATGTCCCCTATATCTGACAATGAAAAGTCTTATTCGCTTAATTAGCGTTATATATCAATTGATCAGCTATTGCTAAAACGATATAGGTTGTATATCAATAACAATCATTTATACACTTTATTAACTATAATGGCGATCGTACCATCGACGTCCTCCATCATTTATAAGAAATCTAAGAACTGGGATCACTTTAAAGGAGAATTCCAGTTTAGGGCATATGCTTTTAAAATTTGGGATTATATCTATTTTAATCAGTTACGTCCGTAACCTATTAAACCTATAGAATCCGATATAGCCTTTTATCCAAAGAAACGAATCTGTCATGGGGCTGTGTGGAGCCCCGTTGAGGGCACCGGCTGAACGCCGATGCCAAGCAGCGTTAGCGCCGCTCCTCAAATTCGCGCGTACAACTATATTTTCACTTTTTTTCTTTTCTTCCCTCCTTAGCTAGAAAATAGATTCCAATCGGCAACCAACTGCAAACCGTACAGGTAAGGCCTTTTACATATTTTCTAGCTTACTATTTAGCGGAAAAGGAGACGCTTAGGATTAGATGGAAAGGTTTTCGAACGCTTCTTTTAGGGCCCAGCAAGGGGCCCCCCTAAGCCCGAAATTGTAAAACGTATTTAACGTAATTACGGATACACTAACGAGCTCCATGGCCGCCATAAAGTAACGTATAAGCCAATAGCTTAAAAAAAACAAGAGAAAAACGGCTTAATTTCGCCAACACGTAAAGGCCCAACATAAGGCAAATAACTATCGTAGTTGGCCGAATAGCTTAAATAAGGCTTGATTAATTAACAGAAGCTTATCAACCAGTTATAAGCTCGAAACGGGATACCAGCAGCAAACGTCCCCCCGGGCGCGACCTTATAATAATCGGATACCTAACCAGTTTCCGCCGCAAAAACAGCTCGGGCAACGGGAGCGATAGTTAAAACGAAACGGAAACCGTTCCCATGGTCCGAGAAATTCGACGGGACGAAAAAGAAATTTCCCGGTTAGTACGCCTTTATATTTTACAAGCTAAAAATCGACGCAATCTTCGTAAAAAAAGTTCGGAAGTAATTTTACGTTATTTACGAACGGTTCGAAATTAATATATAACGAACGGTTATTATATATTATATAATTAAAGGCTTAAATAGCAATTATAACCTTATAAATTTCCTTCGGGTGCTATACGAGCAATATAATAACCGGCATAAAAAAAAAGGCTGCCGAACGTTTTAAAAGCTTGAAATAAGCAAACAACGTAAAATTTTCGTCGTTTTATCCCGTTTTCAAAAAGATACTAACCGATACGGGAAGTACGATATAGCCAGCAAGGGCGAAGCTTACGTTATTAAAGGGAACCTTTAACCGGAAATTTACCTAAATCCTAATACCGGTAAACCTGTTAAAAAATTATAACGCATAAATAAATAAGGTAATAAAAATCGCGGGTTGCTTCGAAAAAATAACGCGGTATAAAGGAACTAACAGCTTTATCGGAATTTTGCCAAGCGATAACGATAAGGTTGCCACCGACCCGGACGGCGATGTAAACATATTAGGAATATTTACGATAAGTCGGCAGCGATAAAAACCCTACGCCTTTTTCTCCGCGCCGAAACAGCGCGTACGATAAATTTTTAAAAAAAAACGTAACGTTCGTAAAGCAAAAAACCTTTACCTTCGTTATAAACGCCTTAATTATAAGACGAACCGTTACCCGTTATTACCAGCAAAAAGGCCGTAAAACGGGATTAGCTTTATTAAAACTTTTAAATAAAACGAATTAAAGTTAAAAAGCAAAAAGGAAAAAAAGTAACTTTTAAATATCGTCGCATTCGGAAACGAAAAACGACCTAGGTTAAGATAAAAATCGCAAAGCAAAATATGGACGGCATTTTATTTATTATCGACGTTTGTATCAATTAAAAAAAGTTCGTAAAAATACTTATTAATTAAAGATATAAATGTTTTATAATTATAAACGAAACGTTCGTAAAACGTTTAAGGTTACCGCATATTTTAATAAAATTACGCGGATTAAAAAAAGTTCGAAAAATAAACCGGCGCTAGTAAAGTAAAATTAAGGAAATAATATATATAGAGATAAATGTCGACGGGTTTAAAGTTAGGATTTTTGTTTATATTATAAATAACTTAAATTACCCCTTTATTTTAAGGAAGTTTTAAATAAAGCGTTATGACATTATATATTCGGCGCGGGAGCATTTATTAACGGTGGATGCAGCGAGATATATGAAAGTTTACGAAAAAGGATACGGAAAAAAGGGAAGCCGCGTACGAACCGCTTGTAAGGCCCGGAAAATATCGGCAGCCGCTTTCGGAACGAAACTTCGAAGGATAAAAAGAATTAAAAAGATTTAATAAGAAACTTAGTTGTTTTCGGTTACGTTAACCGATATTAATAAGGTACTAATACCTAAAAAGGAAATGTTAATAGATAAAAAGCTTTTATTTAAGTTAAAAACATTTCGGAAGCATTTCGATAAGGAACTGGGAAACGCTTTACCTTTTTACCGTCCGGAGGTTAATTATAAGATACAACTGCGTTACGACGAAACGGGATAAGAGATGCCGGTATTATAAAGACCTTTATATAGCATATTACGTAACGAATTGTTAACGTTAAGAAAAACCCTAACGGAACTTTTTAATAAAGGGTATATCTGCATAAGCAGCTTATTAGCCGGGGCCCCGGTTTTATTCGTAAAAAAACCGGGAGGAAAATTGCGTTTTTATTACGATTATCGGGCGTTAAACGGGATAACGGAAAAAGATCGTTACCTTTTATTATTAGTTTTAAAAATTTTAAGATATTATTTTATGCGAAATGGTTTATTAAGGTAAACGTCCAAGTAGCGTTTTATAAGATTAAGATTAAAAAGGAAGATAAATAAAAAATTGTTTTCCGAATACGCTTTAAGTTATTCGAATAATTAGTAATATCGTTCGGATTATGCGGTATTTTTACAACTTTTTAGCGTTACGTAAATAAAGTGTTAAGGGAATTCCTAAACGTTTTTTATTCCGTATATATAGATAATATCCTTATTTATTCTTTAAGGTTTAAGGAAAACCATATATAAAAAGTAAAAAAGGTTTTAAGCCGTTTAAGAAAAGTAGGTTTTAATTTCGATATATTTAAGTACGAATTTGTTGTTAAATTAACGAAATATTTAGGATTTATTATAAAGACGGAATAAGGAATACGGATAAATTCCGAAAAGTTATGCGCGATTAAAAAATGGGAAACTTTTAAAACATTTAAAGGAATAAGGAATTTTTTAAGATTTGCAAACTTTTATCGCGAATTTATAGCTTGTTACGTAAAGCTGGCGGCTTTTTTGGTTGCCTTAACCCGGAAAGGGATTCCGTTCCGTTAAAAGCGAAAAAAAGAAAAGGCGTTCGAATAACTTAAAAGCGCCTTTATATCGGAATTAGTTTTTGCGTAATAAGATCCCGAAAAGCTTATAATAATGGAAACGGATTATTTAAAATATATATGTAGAAAATATTTGTTTTAAATTAATAAATAAAAAGTATTACGTTTAATTACTTATTATTCGAAGAAATTAACCGTTACCGAATCTAATTACGAAATATATGATAAAAAATTATTAATAATAATTAATTGTTTAAAAGTTTAGAATATGGAATTATGTAATGTAATAACCCCGTTTAAAATAATTATCGGTTATAAAAACTTAAAATACTTTATAACGACAAAAAGGTTAAACGAACGTTAAATAAGGTAATCCGAAAAACTTTTACGGTTTAACTTTTATTTGGAATTTTGTACGGACCGCTTAAATATTAAGGCCGATACGCTTTTGCGTAAAAAATAAGATATACTTTCGGGAAACGCCGATAACAAAAAGGCTGGTTATAAGTTTTAGTTGTTAAAAGAAAAATAATTCCCTTTAATACTTATAAAAAGCGAAAGTAACGTAAACGAGCCGCTGGCAGTTAATAGGATAAGTACGAAAAAAAGAAATTTTCCCGGAAAGCGTAAGTATTTCAGTATTACGAAAATTTCCAAAAGGTTTGGAACGTAACGTTGAAGTACGACAAAAGCTACGCCCGCGTTATCCGAGTTATCGCCGAAAGGAAACGTAACTTCTTTATCGATTTAAAGCTAATAATATTTATTATTAAATATTCGCTAAATATTAAAAGTTTTTCCTAATTCCGTAACCGTTTATGGATTTTAAATTAAAAGCTGTTTAAGACGGCCTTAATCCAAAATACGTACGATTTTTATATAGTAAGATATTTAAGTAAAAAAGTTACGATAACGGTATTTGCGAAAAGCTTTTTTTGGCCGGGTATATATCGTACGGTTAAGTAATTTTGCAGGAATTACGACGTATATAATTACAAAAACGTATAGAAAAATAGGAAAAAAAAGTTGTTAAAGCCGTTGCCGGTTTCCGAACGATTTTATAATAAGCTGTCGATCGATTTTATAACCGACTTGTTAGTTATTTCCGAATACGACCCGAATTTTTTAATAGTTATAACGGACCGATTATTTAAGTTAATCGTTTTAAAAGCGATACGTACGATAAACGTAAAAATTTACGTAAAAATATTCGTAAAAACGTATTAAAAATTTTATATTTCTTTTAAAGTTATTATAAGCAATAAAGGGACGAATTAAATAAGGAAGTTTTGGAATAAGTTTTGTAAATTAATAAAGATAAAATAACATTTTTTTACGGCGTATTATTTTAAAACCGATAGTTTTACGGAAAAGGTTAATTAAAAAGTATTAATTTATTTACGAACGTTCGTAACGTATTTTTAATAAAAATAAAGTAAATTTTTTCCGGAAGCGATATTTACGATTAATAACCGAAATACGATTTCGATAAGTTTAAACCTTTTTTTCCTTTTTTACGGGTATTACGTAAATCCGATCCTTTAAGTAAAAAGTAGTTCGATATTTAAAAAAAATCCGCGTATTAAAACGGAAAATTTCGTTAGGAAATTACGGGAAAGGACAGAATTTAGTTAAACTGTTATAATAATTATTTAATAAGTTTAAAAAAAAGCTATAAATAAATATTACGCTTTTATCGAACGATACAAAATTGGCGATAACGTATAATTATTTTTTAAAAATATTATTATTTTCTGGCCGTCGAAAAAGCTAAGATAATTTTAAGTTAAATACCGGGTAATTAAAGTAATTAATTTTTACGTAATTAAATTAAATACGTTAAAAAGGATTTATAATTACTTTTATATAAATTTATTAAAGCGCGTAAGTTATAACTTTTTACCGTTATAAGTTAACGCGGATACGTAATTTTTTCCAGTATTTCCGGAAAAAAGCGAAAAGTTCGAATATAAGATAAAGAATATTTTTAAGCCCGGATTAAGAAAATAAGGAAAAATATTAAACGAAAGGTTTTAATAAAGTAAAAAAGGTATACGGAATTTACGTAAAAGCCGTTTGCAAAGTTTACAGATATAGCGGTTTTATAAAAGTTCGAAAAGAAATATAGCCCCGTAATTATTAATAATAAACCTTAAATGTAATGCTTTATTAAAAAACGGGCCGGCCGGAAAGTAATTCGGAAGTTACGCGAAAGCGATTTATAAAAAGCGTAAGAATTTTGGGAAAATTATTCCGGAATAAAGTTATTTTAATTTATAAATAACGTATTCGTAATTTATAAGCAACGTACGAAAAAGAAAAATAATAGTTAAAATATAAGTGGAATGCCGGTTACGTTTAATTTTTTAAAAATTTATGAATTTAATGATTTACTTAAAGGTTTATAATTTTTAAATTGCGTATAAAAAACGCGGGAAATACGTACGCGTTTAATTATTTTTTATTATTACTATCGGCGTTACCCTTTTTAATACCCAGCAGAACGGGGATTTTTTCGTCGATCGATTAAGCGACGGTTATAAGGTTTTCGAAAATAAAGGCGATACGGTTACCAACGTCGATTAACTCGGTTTAAAAAGTAATTAGCAAATAACGCGGAAATCTTGCATAAGGACCGTTTACGTATCGAAATTTATCGTTTTTATATTTAATACAGCCTTTATTACGGGAAATAACCGGGATATTAAAGCCGGAGGCTTAAATAATAAGTAAATAACGTACGAGCAACGGATTAATAACGTATATATACTTTCTTACGCGTAATATATAAAAATTTAATTTAAAAACGTAAAACTTTAATATTTGTTTTTTTTTAAATACGAATAAAAATTAAAGGGCGATATTAATAACGTAAAAGCAATTCGGAAATAATTTACGAAAATCGTATTTATTTTGGTTTCGATAATTATATTTACGGGCAGCTTTATAAAAAGCATAAATTATTTTACGAAATTCGGAAACGTTAAGGAGTTATACGGAAATAACGTTAAAAAGGCGTATTAATAAAAAAATAAAAAAAAGGTAATAAGGAATTTACTTTAAGATAATTATGGTTGTAACCAGCATAAGCTATATATTTAACCGTTTTTTTGCCTGGAGATATAAACGGGGGAAAAATAAAGGGGAAATTATTTAAAAGTAACGTAATTATTTTATTGGTTTATATAAAAGGTATTTGGGTTTTCGGCGAAACGAGAGATATAAGTAAAGTAGGGCATTTTTCGGGTACGGGAAGGATATTCGGCTAGGGCGACGCGGGTGCGCAACGCGGAAATACCGCCCGCCGCAAGGCTACTAAAAGGGCTGGAACTTTTAATGGCTTTTTTCTTACCAGGTATTTTGGAAGCGTTACGGCGTATTTAATTAGCTTACGAACGGCTAGTTAGCAACGTAGGAAAAGCGCAGTTTAGGGGAGAAAAGGGGGGGCGGCGAGAAATAACTTACCGATTTGGATTGTTGTTGTTGGAAGAAGGTTGCAGGTATGTAGGATAAGGGTCCCTTTTATAGGTGGGTCGACGAAAGCCCACAATCAGTAACTGGAGCTAGTCCCGATTCGGAAACCGGGTTTTTGACCAATCAGAAGCGGGGATCAACGCAGTCACTGATTATGGGCGGAGCTAAATCCAATTAAGATAAGTAAGGGGGTGATGTCATGGGGCTGTGTGGAGCCCCGTTAAGGGCACCGGCTGAACGCCGATGCCAAGCAGCGTTAGCGCCGCTCCTCAAATTCGCGCGCACAACTGTATTTTCACTTTTTCTCTTTTCTTCCCTCCTTAGCTAGAAAATAGACTCCAATCGGCAACCAACTGCAGACCGCACAGGTGAGGCCTTTCACAGTTAACTTCGAACAAAAGCTTAAGGATAATTTCGACAACCCGGACGTAAAACGAAAGGCTGCATAGAACCTTTTACAGCTTAAACAAAAAGGACCGGTTTTTAAATATGCCGTCGAATTCAGAAACTTTATATTTAAGGCAGGATGAGTCGACGATGAAGACGATATCCTGATCGACGTTTTTTATAAGAAGTTAAAAAACGATGTTAAGGACGAAATTATCAAAATCGAACGACTTAATATATTCGACAAATATATCGTTAAAGCTGTGAAGATCGACAATCGACAGTTTAAACGACGACAAAAACGACGTAAACAGTTCGCCTTACGGTTTAAGTTTTAAAAAGCTAACTAAAGTTAAACACATTTTACGCATTTTATTTTTTATAAAACTTAATCAGGATTTATAGAATTAAAGGCTATTTAGTCGAAAAATAGGAAGTCCGTTATTTGTTATAATTGTGGTAAGCTCGGATATATTACGCAAAAGTATAAAAGCCCGAAAAAGGTACATTAAGTTCCAGCCCTTAAAAACTAGCACAAAAAGGAACCTGGCGACCGAAAAACGATTAATATGATCCGCGCCAAAAATAACGACAACCCTTTACCAGAGGTACGATAGAGAATAAAAGGAGCAAAGAAACTAGCTTACGCAGAAGCTAAAAAGGCTAAAAAACCAGATTTATTAGACTTATTATCACTTAGTGGCTACAGAAGTACGAAGGATGGAAAAAGTTAAGCGACGACAAGCTATTACCCGCGCATAGCAAAAACGGCAACAGAAAAACAACCAGTTAATGCTTAATGCATAGTTAAAAAAGTACCGAAAATAAGATAAAAACCTGTGCTTAGGAAAACCCGATCGGTACGGAAAGCTCCATGCGGTCAGCAATCGACGACCGCAGTACGAAGTATACGAGGACGAAAAAGAATATATCGTACGACGAATTATGCGTATATGGCGACAAGGGTTCGATTTTAAGAATCGAACTAGAAGTGATCCTAAAAACTAAAGGTAATATCGCTATATACGAAAAGCCGTAACGATAGAAGATATCGACGAGTTGGCAGCTATTAAAAACTGGCCAAACGGAAAATATTACCTTGCATATAAACTTTAATGCTATTACGAATAATACGATCACTAGACGCAGAAAAAACTGATTTAAAGAATAATAAAAAAGCACTGCCAGAAAATGATTACCGATTTACGGATCCAGCTAGCCTTTACGGAGGACCTAGAAAAGCAATTAGCTATATAAGAGGAAATTTGCTCCTTTTCAAGTTAAAGCTGGAAAACCCTAGAGCCAAAATATATTACCAAAAAAACGTTCCAGAACCAAGTAAAATATTTGACAGCAACGTTACGCCGGCAAGAACAGCAGTTAAAATAAATCCAAGATAAAAACAAAAAACTTGGAAAGAAAATTCAACAATTCGAGAACAGCTTAAAAGATCTAAGCTACCTATAATAGGGCTCCAGGCTGGCAGAAATAAAGGTGAATAGCAACACCTTAAAAGGGCTTTAAATGCGATACGAACAATACAAAAGAAACTTATAACGGTACGAATACGAATCAAAAACAAGCGATATACCGTATTTGTAAATTGCGTCGTAACAAAAAGCAATTATATCGTCCTAAAAGTAATTAATAAGTTACAGCTATTATGGAAGAATAAGGAATACCCTTACGAGGTCGAAAACGCCGAAGGTTAAAACATTAACTACGACGACAGATAAGTTCGATACGAAATTAATTACCTTAAAGCCTTTATCTAAGGGAAAAGATAAATTATTAATTTCGACATTATCGCCATAAAGAATTTCGATTTAATCCTAAATTTGCTATAGTTGGAACAATATAATCCGGTTATTAACTGGAAAACTTGCAAAATAAATTACGATTTATTTTTTAACGATAACCTAAACGACGAAAGATCTTAATATCCGATCGATAAGGTAAACGAATATAGGTATAAAGAAACGACAAAAACCTTATTACAAAAAGTAATACAGCATATTAAAAAAGGTATAACCGAAAAATACGACGCATTATTGTTAACCTTAAAGCAAAATTTAGGCAGATAAATAACGATTTAAAACGACAGTCCGAAAAGTTACCAAAATAAATGGTTAAAGTATTTTCATAGGACTATAAATACGACAAATTATTTAGTAAAGAATTTAATACTAAATTGCTAAAGTATAGCGAATAAGATTACGAAAGAATTTTTAAAAATGGCAAAAGTACCGCCTTTTATTTAATATACAACTTGAAACATGCAGAACTATATACATTCCGCAATTACTTCGACAACAGGTTTCGAAAAAGATGGATTCGACGTTCCAAATTACCAGCCGGATACCTTATATTCTTTGTATCGAAAAAAGGGGGAAAGTTTCGGTTAATAGTAGATTATCGACAATTTAACGATATTATCGTTAAGGATAAAACGCTGTTATTATTAATTACCGAAACGAAAAATCGCTTATACGGAATAAAATAGTTTACAACTATCGATTTTCGAGATGGTTATAATATAATTTGGATTAAAAAGGGATACGAATAAAGAACAACCTTTAGGACGATATATAACTTGTACGAATCCTTAGTTACTTTTATAAAATTAACTAACGTATTAATAACCGTTTAATAAATAATAAACTATATACTGAAAAAATGCCTGGATATTTTTGTTATTTGTTATCTCGACGACATTCTTATTTATTCGGAAACGGAAGAAAAGTACGAAGAATATATTTATTAGGTCTTACAGGCGATATAAAACGTTAAACTTTTGGTTAATACCGAAAAGTACTATTTTAATAAGCAAAAAGCCGAATTTTTAAAATATATTATTACGTTAAGACAAATACGTATAAACCTTAAACAGTTATTAACAGTTAAAGATTAGGCATAACTTATTAATATTAAAAAATATAAATATTCTTTAGATTCGTTAATTATTACCGACGATTTATACGCAATTTTAGTAAAATGGCTATGCTATTAACGGAGCTTACTAAAAAGGATAAACCATTTAAATGAACTTTAAAAAAGAAAATAGTTTTCCAGCAAAACAAAAACGCCTTTACTAGTAAACCAATACCGATTATATACGACCTAAAGTAACTAGTTAAGTTAAAAACTGATACTTCGGATTACGCCTTAAAAGCTGTAATTAAATATCGAAACGATTAAGGAAATTTTTACCTTATTACGTTTTATTTTTATAAGTTATATAAAGTAAAATTAAATTATCCTATTTATGATAAAAAGTTCCTAGCTATTATTAACGCTTTTAAGGAATTTAGGTATTACTTTAAAGGTAACATGTACCAAATTAAGGTATATACGGATTACAAAAATATTACATACTTTTTTACGATTCGAAAACTTGTCGAAAGATAATTACGGTACGTAAAAAGCCTTTTTGAATTTAATTACGTTATTATTTATCGAAAAGGATTAAAAAATGGCAAAGCAGACGTGCTTAACAAATAAGCTAACTTAAAAGAACTTAAAGTTAAGGTATAGCAAATAATTTTCGATATTATACTCGAAAAATACCTAAAACAGCGACGAATTATTACAATAAGAACGATATTACTTAATATACATTAACGCATGCAATAATATAATGCCCACTAATTAACAAAGCATTAAATAAATAAAATATAAATATCTAAAAACTTATAAAAGGATTTAATACGGGATATATATAAATACCCGGTACATGGATACTTAAAGATTTACAAAACCTTAAAACGCTTATAATATATATATTACTTTCCTAAAATAAAAACTACAGTTTAAAAGGTAATACAATAATGCGATATTTGCGCTAAGATAAAGGCACGACGACATAAACCTTATAGAAAATTATAACCCTTACCAATTGTTAAGTAACTATAAAATTCGATTATATTTAACTTTATTATTAAGCTTTCTTTATTATAAAATCCAGTTATAGAAATACATTACGACAGCATCTTCGTAATTGTTAATCGATTTACGAAATTTTCTTATTTCTTATTTTATAATAAAAATACTAATGTAAAACAATTTGCATATATTTTTCTTAAATATATTTTAGGTATTTACGGACTTTTAACGGAAATTATTTCGAATAAAGGCATTACATTTACTTCGAAATTTTAGAAAAGATTAATAGCTTAACTTGGACTAAAATATAAATTATTTAACGTATTTAAACCCTAAAAAAAAAAAAAAAAACCTAACTAAACGCTAAAAACGTATTTACGATGCTATATTAACTACGAATAAAATAATTAGGTCGAGAAATTACCAGTTATATAGTTAACCTATAATATTAACTATTACGAAAGTATCAAAATAACGCCAGCAACTGCTAATTTTGGTTTTATACTTAAAGTTTATTAAGATTTATACAAAAATAGACCAACTAACGTTAAAGTAATTTTTATATTAAAACTGCTAAAATAGCTGTACGTAGAAATAAAATCAAAGCTTAATTTCGTACGCGATTAAATAAGCAAATACTAAACCAAAAAAGGTTAAAGGGACCAATCTTCTTAGAAAGGGAAATAATTTACCTAATTACCAAAAATATCTAAACCAAAAAGCTAAACAAAAAAATCGATTTCAAATATATCGGCCCATACAAGATCGCCAAGAAAATCTTAGAAAATAACTATAAATTGGAACTACTGCCGAAAGCTAAACTTTATCTAATTTTCCATATTTCCCTATTAAAGTTAATACGAAACAAAACGAAAAAGTTATAAAAAATATACCGGTTTACGAAGCAGAAAAAATACTGAATGTACGCAAAAAAGAAAAACTTACCCCATATCTAATCAAGTAAAAGAATTACCCAAACTTCGAAAACACCTAAAAATCCGCGAAAAACCTTACGAACGCCTAACGCCTCCTAAAAAACTTTTACCAGCAACGCCGAAAGCGCCAGGGTTAAAAGTACTCCAATCTAGGTCACCAGAAAACGGCCAGTTAGCAGGCAAGGAGGTTTGTATTAACGCAACCTCAGCTTCCAACTGCTATTGCTTTCGTTCTAAACGTTCAAATTCTTCTATCGCCTCCGCACCTTGGATACCCCGACGTAACATTTCGACCCCGCATTAGCGTAAAACCTTGCGCAGTTTTTGAAGACGATCAATTTTATTAGCGGCGAAACAGAAAACTTTTCGCCCCTATTTTTCTTCTCGCTCTAGTCGCTCCTCCTCATCTAAAAGCCGTTAATATTCAAAAACTAAATGACTAAATAAATTATAAAAACTACCATACTTAACGCAACGAAAGCATTTCCCCGAATTAAGGTATACCTTGCAAACCTTCCGTGTAAATTTACAACGAAAATAAAATACATTAAAGGATATAACAAAATCAAAAATATCGATTCGTTTTAACAGAATCAAAGCGTTATTATACTTACGAAATCTTTATTTTTTAATATGACCTGATATAACGGTTAAAAAACAAAAAAAAAAATTGTAAAAAAGGAAGTTACTTACTAAACAAATACAACAAACAAATTAATCTTTAAAAGCAAAGATCTTAAAAAAAGGGAAATCGTGTTATAACCAAAGAGACTTAATATAAAAAAAAACGGTGAGAGGATATAGAAAATATCCCCGATATAAGTCCTAGATTACGTAACTAGCTTAAAGGTCTCAAAACACTTGGCACTTTAAGCCCCTTAAGCTAATAAAGGCCGGCTCAAAGGGCTTAACGGGTTTAAGAGTTTAAGCTACTTAAGAACCTTAAGCTAAGACTAGTATATATACGCTTATTATTTTCTATAGCCTAAATAGCACTAGCTTGCAATAACAATTGGTTACCCAGATCTACATCTGCTATTACCAAACGTAACTGTCGCTTCATTGCTCAGATTTCCACGATACCACTGCTAATATAAACCGTACGACTTAGGTTTAATAGTTGGTTAAGCCCATAGCCGTCACAAAATGATTAACAGTTTAAAAACGCTTGCGATAATACATACGTATCCACATTCGCTGAAAGGTCGTTTCGAACCCTAATCGCTATTGCGACTAGGTTTAACCTAGAACTTAAGCAATATAATACTGTAAACGCCTTCGTTAACGCAAATTTGCCTTACGAAATATATATAAAAATACCCTTAGGTTACCCGGACCGTAACAAAATAATTTTACTTAAAAAAGCATTATATAGATTAAAAAAATTACTTTTATTATAGCAAAAGGACTTTCCCAGTACCTTAAAAGATTTGAGACTTAGCCTTATTCCTTACGAACCCTGTTACTTTATTCGTTAAGGGATGTTCCTTTTCTTTTTCGTAAACGATATTGTTACGGTATATCGTAAGGAAAATTAAGTGTAACGAACCTGTCATACATCTACCCGGAGGTATGAGCAGTATCCGAGATTGGGTCTTGATTTGTAGGTAACAATAGTGCGAGGAATGATTCAGTAGTCTGTTTGTTAAAGAGATTTGCAGACTTTTCTTTTAATCAGAGAACGGTGCCTTTAACTGAAGGCTTAAATTGATAGCTAAGAAGCGAAACTAAGTAGGTGTTATTTATATAAGAAACTTGTTTATTATATATTCTTTTTATTTTTTAATACGTATGTCGTAGATCTATGTAATATAAATAATCTGATCAGATTACTTCAATCTATTAAATCAAGTCGCGAGGCCAAGCTTTTTTACCCGGAGTTCTTCCGTAGTAGGTTTACATTAGGCCCTAGAGGTCGGTTTTTTGGATACGAACCTCCGTTTTTATAATACCATTTCCCTTTTCCAAGGATCTTTGTCCCAAGGATAAAAGCTGTAGGTAGCCACTTCGTTTCTGTTGGAGAGAGTCCTCTAGTTCTTTAGTTAACTTTACCATAACAGGCCGTATTTAGAAAAAAAATAGGAAATCTTGTTTGAACTAATGTAAAGTACGCGACAACCGTACAGAATATATTGAGAAGTTTAGTTCCAAAGTTGTTTTCTATTCGAATTATACTCGTCCCGGAAAGCTTAATTGTTTTTTCGTAGTTAATATTCCAAGTTGTAATTGTTATACCCGTCGTTAGCGTTCGGCTTGCGACGTGCTGGACATGAATTCCTTAATAGAGATAGGGGAGGAACGTAACCGTTTGCAAAAGAAGCAACGGAAAATGGAGGACGTTTTGGTGGCCTATTAAGAGTCCGCCGAGGAAAAAAAAAAAAAAGCTCGTTAGTCGATTGAAACGCCTACGTTTTTAATAGGACATTTTTTTTTAAAAAAAACTTTTGTTATTTGAAGGAGGGGTATAAGTTGAATCAGTTAAAGAAGCAGGAAAAACTAAAAGAAGAGCAGCGTCGCGCGGAAAAGGAGCAAGCGCGGCTTGCTTCCGAACTTAACACTATGACAGAGGCGTCCGTTTCTTTCGAATAAAACGTCGAAGGTTTAGATTTGGAAATTGGACCGTTGTCGCCTGCGATCTTGGCTGTATTGGAAACGGTCGGTTAGGATTTTAGCGGTAAAACGTTTTAACTAGGTTCTTCGCATTTATCAGGTGTTTAAAGGGTTCCTAAATGTTGTTTTTAAATAGGTAATCCTTTTACTTAATTAAATATTAGATTTTATTTTTAATTACTTTTAAATTCAAAATTTTTTCCATTTCGTATTTATTAGTACTTTCCTCGATTTCCAAGTTTGTTTCTAACGGGGCATTACTAGGTGTTGGTTTTAGCAGGAAAATATAGACAATAGGATGTATTTTTATTTTTTTGGGTAACGACAGCCGATAGTTAGTTTTGAAAATGATTTCGTTAATTTTAAACGGACCGAATCTTTTAAAATTAAGCTTGTTATTAGGTTTTTTACTTTTTATTTATGAAATGTTTAAAGCTACGTTTTGTTTTTAGCGTAATAGGTAAACCCTTTTTTTTCTTTTGATAAAATTGATTTTTTAATTCTTTTTTTTTTGTTATAGTATTAAGCTATCCGTTGTTGGAGAAATTGCAGTTCGATTTTAAGGCGAACTTGGATAGTTTTGATTTTAGATGTTATTATTTTTGCTTTAAGGGTTCTTAAGATAACTTTCAAAACTTTACTTAATAGTTGTTTTAGTCGTTAAGTTTTTACGTTTTGTTTATATACGGCTGTATAAAGTGAAATGTTTATATTTTTGTGAATGGATGTATTATAGGTTATTTATGCTAGGAGGAATAGTTTTACCCAGTTGTTCTGTTGGTAGTTAATATAATTCTTTAGGTATTATTTTAGGGTTTAATTTAATCGTTTCGTTTGTTTATCCGTTTAAGGGTAATATGCTGTAAAGAATTTAAGTTTAGCGTTAATTTGTTTAAAAATGCTAGTACCGAATTTGGAAAGAAACAGTTTGTTTTTATTTAAAATAATCTTTTCCGGAATTCTGTATTTGTTAAGGTAATGTCTTACGAACGCATAAGTTAATTGCTTTATCATCGTATTTCCTTTAAAAGGCAAAAAGTATTTATATTTAGTGAGTCTGTCGACGATTACTTATATTACGTCGTACTGGATTGCAGTGACGGGGTTTTTAAATAGGGGTAAACCGGTAATGAAATCTTAAATTATAGTATTTTATACTTTATCTAAAATTTCTGTAGGTTACAATAATCCGTACGGTTTATAGCAAGCTTTTTTGGCTTTATTGTAAATATTGCAGTTTTTAACTATTTGCTTAATAATTCGTTTAAGTTCTAAGAAGTCGTACTTTTCCTATAATCGTTTAATTATTTTAAAAATTCCGTAATATTTATATAACGGGTTTTCGAAAAAAAAATTTCAAATTGTTTTTATTATTTCCGTAAAACGTAAACCTTTCCGTAATATAATAATTCATTTTCGGATTATTTTTTTAACTGTTTAACTTCGTTTTTTTTATTGAAATTGTAAAAGTTTTTGAATTTCGACAAAAGCTTAAAGGTAAGTTTTTTTAAGATCTTGTATAACTTTAGGTTGTTTTTTTCAGTAATCTGGAGTATTTGTATGCGGCGTTTAGAGACTTTGATATTATAATTTTCTTTTCGATTTATGATATTTACTTAAACATTTTCTTTTCCTTTAATATAATAAATTTTAAAGTTGAATCTGAACAGGAAAATTATTTAATTTTTATGTTATTTGTTAAAATTTTAGGTTGTTATAAAGTAAAATTTTTATAGTTAAAGTAAATATTAAAAAGTTTCTTAGTTCTGTTAAGATAAGGCTTTTATTTTTTAAATGTTATAATAATGCTAATAATTCCTTGTTGTAAATGGGATATTGCAATTTTGTATCTTTTAGAGCCTTAAAGTAATAAGCTACCAGGTGCTATTTTTCGTTATCTTTTTGTTGCTTTAGGATTACTTTTAAGGTTCCGTTTAATATATTAGTTTTTAATCGTTTCTTTTTGTTATGGTTAGGCAGTTTCATAACGGGAGTATTAATAATTTTGTTCTTAGGTATTTATATTACTTCCTTAATTTCTTTTAAAAATTTAAACTTTTTTCCAGTATACTTTTTTGTGGTAAGGTTCGTTAGAGATTTAGCGATTTTTTCGAAGTCTTTAATTAAGCTACGTACGTGTAACGAACCTGTCATACATCCACCTGGAGGTATGAGCAGTATCCGAAATGGGGTCTTGATTTGCAGGTAACAATAGTGCGAGGAATGATTCAGAAGTTTGTTCGTTAAAGAGGTTTGCGGACTTTTCCCTTAATCGGAGAACGGTACCTTTAACTGAAGGCTTAGATTGATAGCTAAAGAGCGAAACTAAGTAGGTGCTATATATATGAAAGTTCGGCCCATTATATATCCATTCTTTTATAATAAGTATATCGTGGATTTATGTGATTTAAGTGATCTACCCAGATCATTTAGATCTACTAGATTAATGTCAGGAGCCAAGCCATTCCAGGTCCGAGGTTTAGCCGCATCCGCACTAGCCTCCAAGAACTTGGCTTCTTTCAGATAAGAACCCCTGTTCTTGTAACATTATTTCCCCTTTCCAAGGATCTTTGCCCCAAAGATAAGAACCGTAAGTATCCTCCTTGGTAACTGGAGAGAGTACAGGGACTTTTCAGCTGATTTCACTATGACAGGACGTATTCAAAAGGAAAAAAGAAAACCTCGTTTAAATCAGCGTGAAGCTCGCGACAACCGCGCAAATTATATTGAAAAATTCGGTTCCAAAGTTGTTTTCTGTTCCAACTGTGTTCGTCTTGGGGAGTCGGAGTGTTTCTTTGTGGTTGGGCAATTTCATGATGGGGGCGCTGGTAATTTGGTTCTTGAGTGTTTGCATTGCTTCCTTGGCTTCCCTTGGGAACTCGAATTCTTTTCCAGTGTACTCTTTGGTGGTAAGGTTCGTCAGGGGTTTGGCGATTTTTCCAAAATCTTTAATTAGGCTGCGTACGTAACCCGTAAATCCTAAAAATTAACGGACATCGGTAACGGTTGCTTTATTGGGAATCGGCCAATTCTTAACTGCCTTTATTTTAAAGTCCTAAATTTGAATCTGTTTTGGGGTGATAGTAAAGCTTAGAAAGTTCAGCTTTTGGGTATGCTATACGCTCTTTTCGGCATTAACCAATAAGTTCGCTTTTTTAAATGTTTCCAGCATTTAGGCGACATACTTCTTATATTCTTTTAAGGTTTTAAAGTAAATAAAAATATTGTCCAAGTAAATAAATACGAACTTATCGAAGAACTTCCGTAAAATAGTTATTAACATATGTTAGAAACTGGCGGGGGCATTAATAAGTCCTTAAGGTATCATTTTGTATTCGTAAAATCCGTAAATTGTTCTAAAGGCGGTTTTCCATTTTTTACTTTTGGCTATTCGGATCAAATAATAACCGTCCGGTAAGTTTAACGCGGTAAACCATTTGGCTTTATTAATATTTTTTTTATGGTATCCATAAAAGTAAAGGGGTATCCATTTTTGATGGTAATATTATTTAACTGTCGATAGTCGTAAACCTTTTGATATATGAGGTTTCCGTCCTTATCGATTCGAATTTTGCTATCCTTTATTTTAAGTATTATCATAACGGAATATCCAGTAGGAGATTTAAATTTTTGAATATATCCGCGTTTAAAGTTTTTCTGTAAACTTTTCTATAGGGCCTTCGTTTTCTCCGGGTTTATATAGTAAATCTGATAAAGTTTTAGGTAATGTCTTTTTTTGATAGGAATCCGATAATCCTATTGGTTATGTTCGAGTAATTCTTTCCGAGTTCGTTCCTTAAATAACTTCTTAAACCTTTGGTATTTAAGGGGTACTTTAGCTGTTAGGTTTATAACCTTAGCTTTTTTAATCAAATAGCAGATTTTTCGGAACTCCTTTTTTGGGAAATTTTTTAACTGGTCCTAAGAAAGCTTTTAAGTTTTTTAGTTAATGTAAGGGTTACTAAAACGAAGCTACGGCATTCCAAAGATAATATCGTATCCTGAAATGTCGGCGACGTCCAGAATAACTTTTTCTAAATATCTTTATATCTATACTGGAAATTTTTCTATTTTTCTAAGGATTCGTCCGTTTTCGTACTTGGATAAACTTCCGTCGATTATAAATAATTTATACGATTTTAACTTATACTTCCAAAAGATTTAATGTTTTTTTACGACCGATAAAGAAATGAAATTTCCTTCCGCTTTTAAGTCGATCATGGCTTTAAATATTTTGTTTCCGTACTGGAAAGGAATTTTAATCTGATTACGTTATCCAGTTTTTGCTTCGTTTAAGGTTTTAAAGGTCGGGATTTTTCGATACCTTAGTTTTAAGGACCTCGGTAGTTTTTTAATTTGAAAGTTTTGTTAATTAAAAAGCGTTTTTATTTTCGGGCCTTTTTAATTATATGTTTGGAATATTTATCGTCTATGCAAGTGAACCACTTTCTTTTACTAATTTGGCAAATTAATTTTAAAACTTTTACTTCCGATATTAAAAAGGGTTTTGGTTTTGGGGGTAAAATTTCCGAAGGATTAGCTTCCATATTTAAGATTTCATGTATTATGCATAATGTAGGTGCATAGCATAGGCATCCTTATGTAATAGCTTTTCGACTTCGAGCCGATTCGGGGTGTAAGTAACAAGATCGAGGGTATTCCGGCTATTTAGAAATCTTAATGCATTTGCATTTATCGTCGGGTTCGGTAGGCGTTTCCTTATCCTATTCGGGCCAATAATTATTATCTTTTTTGGCGCGGAAATAAATTAAACAGTTATTTTCGTAGCATACAGAAAAATAGAATAAGTCGTGGTTATAAATTGGTTCTAAATCTGGGGTATTTAGGTAAGCTGGTTCTTTGTCTTTAGGAGCCTTACCGGGCTTTAAGGATATCGGGTCGTATATTATTATATTAAGGCGTAACTGGTTATGTTCGTCGTATATTTTGCACCGCCGCTTATCCAAATAATAAGTGCATCTTAACTTTATGGTTATTTTAAAGGTTTTTTGTCCTGGATAATATTTGCAAGTTTTAATCGTTCGATTTTAATAAGTTGGGTAACGCTCGTACTTTAAGTTGCCATTTTGTTCGTAATATATAATTGTAATGGTAAATTCTTACTGGAAGAAAGTGGAATTAACTTCCTTTTCTTCTTTATTTTCGTTATTTAATTCTTATTTGGCCATCCTAACCTTTTTTTGAAATTAAGGAATTCCTTTTTTCCTGGAATCCTTTTTTGCTGGAAAGCGATATTCGTTTTTGTAATGGCCTTTTTTGCTATAATTAAAACATTTAATATTCGATTTTTTTTTTGGGCTTTTTTAAAGCAATGCTTATTTTCTTTTAGGATTTGCCCTTAATTTTGTCTTTTTAGAACTTGCTATTTAAGCTTTGGTTTTTTTTTTTTGTTAAATCTTTTTTTTTCCAAGTACCTTTTAAAGGTACGTCGGTCGGTAATGATAGTTTTGTTAATATAATCCTAAAAGGGGCCAGTTTTAAATACTTTGTATATTTTATCTTTAATTTGTAATTTTAAGCCGTTATAAAAAGGATAAAACAGTACTCTTTTTGGAAGATTAAAAATTAATATAAAACGATTAAACTTAGTCGCATATTCGGCTATTAACTTAATTTGCTGGAGGAAATACAATTATTCGACCGCATGTTATTTTTTGTCGGAATTTCCAAATAAAATTCGCATTTTCTTTTAAAGTGTTTATAATTGCCGAAGATATAATTAGTTAGGTCGAAAAATTAGTTAGGGTAATTTATAAGGTAGTTGTTTATAATAGGTTTAAACTATAAAAGAATTTTTCCTGCGAGTAGCTGAAAGATAGCTATTACCTTTTGGTAATCCTCCGTTAGAAAATTTTCGTAAAACTTAAGGTAAAGTTTGGCCTGGACTAGAAATCCTTTTACGTTTGTGGTTTTATCGTAAGGCTTTAGAGGAATTGGCTTATAGCCTTTAATTTCCGGTATTCCATGGTAACTGGGAAGGAGAACTGTGCTTTCGCGAATCTTGTTTGTTCCAAACAGGGGCAGGGTCGAAAATCTTTGCTGTCGGATGAATCTGGCATTTTCGTCTTTTAAGGTCCTGACTTTTTTTGCAAGGATATTCAGTTTTTCGTCGATTGTAAGCTCCTTTTCCTTGCCCTTTTGTTTTTTGATAAGCTGTTCCTTTTCCTCTTTTTTTACGTTAAATCCGTGGACCTTTATGGTGTTTTTTGCCGGGGCGGGTTGTTGCAAGAATTAAAAGGAAGAAGGTTTTCCTTAAGATCGGGTGGAAGGAGGTGCTATATTATCGATTTAAGGAAAAGATTTTTTTAATAGGTGGTAGATCGTTTAATTTTGTTACTAATCCCTTATTAACTAATAACGGTGATCGAATATGTTGTTTATTTTCTGAACGTCGTTCTGTAATATCGTTTTTATTACGTTTAGGAGAGCTTATGCTTAACTGGGTTTTGAATTATTCGTCGGCTATTAATTAAAAAGCTATTAAAATGTAACGAACCTGTTATATATCCATTTGGAGGTATAAGCAGTATCCGAAATGGGGTTTTGATTTGCAGGTAATAATAATGCGAAAAATGATTTAGGAATTTGTTCGTTAAAGAGGTTTGCGGACTTTTCCCTTAATCGGAGAACGGTGCCTTTAATTAAAGGCTTAGATTAATAGCTAAAGCGCGAAATTAAGTAGGTGCTATATATATAAAAGTTCGGCCCATTATATATCCATTCTTTTATAATAAGTATATCGTGGATTTATGTGATCTAAGTGATTTACCCAAATCACTTAGATCCATTAGATTAATATTAGGAGCTAAGCTATTCCAGGTCCGAGGTTTAGCCGTATCCGTACTAGCCTCCAAGAACTTGGCTTCTTTCAGACAAGAACCCCTGTTCTTGTAACAGTACGTAACCCGTAAATCCTAAAAGTTAACGGACGTTTATAACGATTGCTTTATCGGAAATCGGTTAATTTTTAACGGCTTTTATTTTAAAGTCCTAGATTTGAATTTGTTCTAAAGTAATAATAAAGCTTAGAAAATGTAGCTTTCAAGTATAGCATATACTTTTTTCAGCATTTATTAACAGGTTTGCTTTTTCGAATATTTCTAACATTTGAGCGATATATTTCTTGTATTCCTTTAAGGTTTTAAAGTAGATAAGGATGTTGTCCAAGTAAACGAATACGAATTTGTCGAAAAACTTTAGTAAAATAATTATCAATATACGTTAAAAACTGGCAGGGCATTAGTAAATCCTTAGGGTATTACTTTATACTCGTAAAATCCATAGATTATTTTAAAGGCGGTTTCTTATTTTTCATCTTTAGCTATTTTAACCAAGTAATAACCGTCCGGTAAATCCAACGCTATAAATTATTTAGCTTTGTTAATATTTTCTTTTATAATATTCATAAAGATAAAAAGGTATTTATTAATAATAATAATGTCATTTAGTTGTCGGTAGTTGTAGATTTTTCTATATATAAGGTCTTTATCCTTGTCGATTTAGATCTTCTTATTTTTTATCTTTAATACCATTATAACGGAATATTCTGCGAGAAATTTAAATTTCTAAATATATCTTCGTTCAAGGTCTTTTTGTAAGCTTTTTTACAAAGCCTTTACCTTTTTAAAGTTTATATAATAAATTTAGTAAAGTTTTAAATAATATTCTTTTTTGATAGAAATTTTATAATCCCATTAATTATGGTCGAGTAACTTTTTTTAAGTTGGTTCTTTGAATAGTTTTTTAAATTTTCGGTATTTAAGAGGTACCTTAGCAGTCGGGTCTATTATCCTGGCCCTTTTAATCAGGTAGCAGATTTTTCGGAACTTCTTTTTTGGAAAAGTTATAAAGTAATTCTAAGAAGGTTTCTGGGTTTTCCAGTTAATGTAGGGATTATTAAAACGAAGTTACGGCATTTTAAGAATAATATCGTATCTTAAAATGTCGGCTACGTCTAACTTAATTTTTTCTGAATATCCTTAAATTTGCATTAAAAGCTTTTCCTTTTGTTAAGAATTTGTTCATTTTTATACTTAAACAAACTTCTGTCGACTGTAAGTAACTTGTATAATTTCAGCTTATATCTCCAGGGAATCCGATATTTTTCTGCAACTAATAGTAAAACAAAGTTTCCTTTAATTCCTAAATCGATTATAACGTAAAATATCCTATTTTCATCTTAAAAGGGAATTTTAATTTAACTACGTTATCCAATCTTTGCCTTATGTAAGGTCTTAAAGGTTAAGACTCCTTGATGCCTTAATTTCGAAGGCCTGCGTAATTTTTTAACTTGTTAATTTTATTAATTAAAAAGCGTTTTTATTTTTGGGCCTTTTTCATTACATATTTCATATATTTGTTATCTATGCAAATATACCACTTTCTTTTGCTAATCTAGCAAGTTATTTTGATAATTTTAACTTCCGACATCCGAAAAAGGTTTCGTTTCGAGGACGAAACTTTTAAAGAGGTTGCTCCTATATTTAGTAGTTCGTATATTATATATAACATAAAGAAGTAGCACAGGTATTCCTAGATAATAACTTTTCGACTTTGGTTTAATTTAGGGTGTAAATAGTAAGATCGGAAGTAATTCGGCTATTTAAAAATCTTAATATATCTGCATTCGTTATCAGGTTCGGTAAGATTTTTTTCGTTCTATCCGGGCCAATAATTATTATCTTCCTTGGTACGGAAATAAGTTAAATAATTATCATTACGATAGACGGAAAAATAAAGGAGGTCGTAACTGTTAACGGGTTTCTAGGGTAACATATTTATTTTTAGGAACTTATTAAGCTTTAAGGATACTTGTTTATAGTTGCTGGTGTTAAGGCGTATCTGGTTATATTCGTCGTATAGTTTGCACTGCTGCTTATTTAAATAGTAAGTACATCCTAGTTTTATAGCTATCTTAAAGGTTATTTATCCAGGATGGTATTTGTAAGCTTTAATAATTTGGTTTTTACGAATCGGGTAACGTTCGTACTTTAAGTCGCCATTTTATTCGTAATATATGGTTGCACTAGTAAATTCTTATTAGGAGGAAGTAAAATTAATTTCTCTTTTTTTCTTACTTTCGTTATTCAATTCTTATTCGGCTATTTTAATCTTTTTCTAGGGTTAAGGAATCCCTTTATTCTTAAAGTCCCTTTTTGCAGAAAAGCGATATTCGTTTTTATAATAACCTTTTTTACCATAATTAAAATATTCAATATTCGATTTATTTTTTCTAAGCTTCTTTAATGTAATGTTAACTTCCTTCTGGGATCTGCCCTTAGTTTTATCCCTTTAGGATTTGTTACTTAAGCTTTAGTTATCTTTTTTTTGTCAGATCTTTTCTTTTCCAAATACCTTTTAAAGGTAAGTCGATCAGCAATAATGGCCTTATTAATATAATCTTAGAAAGGGTTAATCTTGGGTACCTTATATATCTTATCTTTAACTTGCGATTTTAGGCCGTTATAAAAGGGATAAAATAATGCATTTTCTGAAAGGTTGGAAATTAATATAAGGCGGTTAAACTTAATTGCGTATTTAACCGCTAACTTGGTTTGCTGGAAAAGGTGCAATTATTCGACCGTATATTGTTTTTTATCGAAGTCCTTACATAAAGTTTGCATTCTTTTTTTAAAGTGTTTAGAATTGCCGAAAATATAATTAGTTAAATCGGAAAATTAATTAGAGTAGTTTACAAAGCAATCGTTCATAATAAGTTCGGACCATAAAAAAACTTTTCCGGCAAGCAGCTGGAAAATAGCCATTACCTTTTGATAATCCTCCGTTAAAAAATTTTCATAAAACTTAAGGTAAAGCCGGGCCTGGATTAGGAATTCTTTTACGTCCGTAGTTTTATTATAGGGCTTTAAAGAAGTTGGCTTATAGCCTTTAATTCCGGCATTCCATAGTAACTGGGAAAAGGGACAGTACCTTCGCAAATCTTGGTCGCACCAAACAAGGGTAAGGTTAAAGATCTTTATTGTCGGATAAATCTAACGTTTTTATCCTTTAAATTTTTAATTTCTTTTGCTAAGATATTCAGTTTTTCGTCAACAGTAAATTCTTTTTCTTTGCCTTTCGGTCCTCCAGTTAATCGTTTCTTCTTTTCCTCCTCTGCTTTAAACCTATAAACTTTTATTGTATCTTTTGCCGAAGTAGATTATTGCAAAGGTTAAAAGGGAAAAGGTCCTCCTTAAGATCGAGTGGAAGGTGGTACCATGTTATTAATCAAAAGGAGGATTTCTTTAACAGATAGTAAATCGTCTAATCTGGTTACTAATCCCTTATTAACTAATAATGGTAATCGAATATGCTGTCTATCTTCTGAACGTCGTCCTGTAATATCGTCTTTATTGCATTCAAAAAAGCTTATACCTAACTAAGCCTTAAATCATTCGTCGGCTATTAATTAAGGAGCTATCAAAATGTAACAAACCTATTATACATCTACCCGGAGGTATAAGCAATATCCGGAATTAGGTCTTGATTTGCAGTTAATAATAGTGCGAGGAATAATTTAATAGTCTGTTCGTTAAAAAAGTTTGTAAACTTTTCTCTTAATCGGAAAACGGTACCTTTAACTGAAAACTTAGATTAATAGCTAAGGAGCAAAACTAAGTAGGTACTATTTACATAAAAACCTGTTCATTATATATTTTTTTTCATCCTTCAATAAATGTATCGTAGATCTATATAATGTAAATAATCTGATCAGATCACTTAAATCCACTAAATCAAGTCGCAAGGCCAAGCTTTTTGACCCGGAGTTCCTCCGTGGTAGGTCTATACTAGGTCCCAGAAGTCGGTCCTTTGGACAGGAACCTCCGTTCTTGTAACATTAAGGCCTCGTCGATCAGTTGATATAACAAGTATAGGAATGGTATACCCTTACAAAGAGTAAGGACCTATAGTAATTCCTCGGCATCGAAATAATCAAAAATAAACCGAACAAAAAAATCTGGTTATTCTAATTCGACTTTATAAACAAACTGGCTAACTTAATTCCTAAAGAAAATCTGAATAACTTCCCAGAAATACCCATAACAAAAGTCGAGCTACTGCCGAATCCTAACCTAACCCATCCAGGCTTTATTAACAGGTATTAAAAGAAAATCGGTTCCATCCTATACGTTATAATTAATATACGACCCGATATATCATTTGCCGTATCCAAACTCGTACGATTCAACCTAAACCCTAACAACGCATATTACAAAGCAGCAGATCGAGTCATATTATACCTGATCTGTACTAAAACGCTAGCGTTGCAGTTCGGCGGCGAGGATTCGTTGGATACTTAAAGTGACGCCTCTTTCGCAAATAACACGATCGATCGAAAAAGCTCCCAAGCATACGTTATGAAGCTATTCGGAAAAATAATAAGATGGCGGGCGAATAAGCAAGACACAGTAACTACTTTTACAACCGAAGCGGAATTGCTGTCCCTTACGCAGGCTGTTAAAGAAGCCTTGTTCAGCTTTCGACTGATCAAAGAACTGGGAGTTGGCCTGGATGCAGGACCGTTAAATATGTGGTGCGACAATCAATAGACAATACGCCTTTAGGCACTTTAAAGAGCAGCTAGGATTGATAGATATTACAGAAGCCCTGGACCGACGGAGGAAAGCTTTGAGGGAGATTTCAGACGAAGAATTGGCTGATCAGGAAGATCTAATCGCCGGAGGAGAGGTGGAATGGAATGCTGCGGCTCTAGGAAGTGATGAAGTGTGACGGTCAACGCCGTGACTGCGTCGAGGCGTTGAGGGGGTATGTCAGCTAGCAGGGTGCGCTAGCACCCATATCCGATAAGATTCCCTCTGATCGGAGCATATATGTTCCGTGGCTAGACTACTTCAAAGATCAGTACGCGTTGCCAGAATGCACGCAACTAGCCAATTAATACAACACAACTGATGTCCCCTATATCTGACAGTTAGAGTACTTTACGTAATCTACCTCTTTCACCTTAGTCTCTCACTACGTTTGCTCTATATAAAGGCTTTAGACCTTTACCTATTCTTATTGATAAAATTCGGCAAAAGTGGAGTTACTAGGAATTCTAGCAAGCTTCATATTTCAACACTCCACTCCAGCTGTACGAACGATACATCCGTGCAAGTGCAGATAGACCCTTTCTGATCCAAATTTGTTTTGCTACTTGACGAGCTCGAATGCGTATCCTAGCGGGGATTTTCTTTTTAGTGTTGCACCTTTACCAACTATTACAAGTTCAATGAGCTAGCCACTACGCTAACCGGGCATCATAACCTGGTAAAATTCGGCAAAAGTGGAGTTACTGGGAATTCTAGCTAGCTTCGTCTTTCAACACTTATAAAGGGACAAAAGTTTGTCCTATTTTAACTCTATTTTATAAAAATAATTTATTTATATCTAACTTAAAGGTTTATTAAATTAATTTAAAATTTTGTTCTTTTAAGTTATTTGTAACCTCGATTATAACGATTATACCACTTAATATTTTCTAAAACATATCTTCCCGTAGTATAATAATTAATTTTTTATCTCAAGTTTTTTGGTAAACTATTATACAAATCTTAATAAACACACGTAGGAATACGAATGAAAGTCGAATAGTACGCTTATAAATTCTTACTTAAAAGCTAATCGAAATTAAGTTATATCTTAAAATGATTAAAACTTTACGAAATTTAATAATGAGACGTAAAACAATTTTTTTATAGCAAGAAAATAAAGTAATATCAATATAAACATTTTAAATTAACCGTTTTAATAAAAAAGGTCGCCCGTTTATTAAGAGTTTTAAAAAGATCGGCGACTTCTTTATTAAAAAAAATAACTCTTTATCTTATAACTTAAGCGGATAATCTAGACTCAAAAATAACCGTGGTGCATTTATCTAAAATTAAGAACAAACCTTTAGCGACTTCAAATCAAAATTAAATATAAACCTAGAAAAGATACGTTTAATTCGAATGCGATAAACTATCCTTCTAATTTTACTATACTAAGTAAAAATCTTATATCGAAAAATATTAAGCAATTTTCGAATACCTTTCATATAAATTCTAAAAGGAATATACTGAAATTCTAGTTGTACGGAATAAAATAGAACAGGATTAAAAGCAAAATTTTAATATACAAATTAAGTTCAAAACTATTAAAAAACGTTTAAAGTATAATCGAACTTGTATATTCAGTTATCGAAAAACTTAAAAGCTAAACTAACGGACAACCTAAAAACACCCCACTAATAACCGAGCTAAAACCTCGAGAAATTCGATTATTACATTATATCTTTTAAAAAAAAAACTAACAAACTACTTAAGAAACTAAAAACCAGGTGAAATATTTTTACTCCCCGTTACTTTCATCTCTAAAACAAAATATTGTAAAATATATAAGTCATTGAATTTAAAAACGGAACAATATAATAAACCTCGCAGCTTAACAATAGAACTCTTTAACAAATATTAAAAAAAAAACTGCAATCTTATAACCAGTAAAAAGCGCTTACGAAAAAAGAACGATAATAATTCGGATATTAAACGAAACTGTTTTAAGAACAAAACTAATAGAAAACTTTAACAAAATACTTTCTTTACCTTCAATTGAAAAGGCCGTAAAAGCTAAAAGAAATGAAATTCTTAAAAAAGTCGGAAGAATCCGAACTTTACTCGGCGTTGCAATATTGCTAACAACGAAACCCCGAAACCGGAAGCTTAACCTTTTACTCTACAGCAAAAACGGACCTTTAATATTAACAATAACGCTTGCTTCGAAGATAAAAAAAAGGTATATCCGATATTACTGCTCTAAAAAACTAAAATCGGAAAAAGAGTTGAAAGCTTAAATATAATAATTAAATTTAGGCCTAATCTTTATTGCTTTATTCTTATTTCGCGTACTTTTTATATCTTATATATAATTATTTTACTAGAAAATGTTTTCTATATATATATTCATACTAATTTAAATTATTGTACTGTTATTAACTTAATTAATTAACGTTCTACATAAGCAAGTCGGATATATACGCGAGTCGGACAGTTTCTTGGCCTTTCGCAATAATGCATCTAAATAACTTAATTATAACACACCAAATCAACTTAAATTAATCAAATACTTCTTTATTAATTATATCTATAGCTTTTATCTAAGTATGCGTATTATATCAAGCTTTGTTGCGGATGCTATATTATTATTTCTTTCTTTTAACCCGTCTGCCACCGACTACCTCCCAATCTACCCAAGCTAATATCACCTCCATTTTGCAAGAATTAAAGCCGACCGACGAAAAAACGATTATTAACCGAATTCTTAATCTAAATACGCGAGCATTTCTTATTCGGCCTTAATACGTTGAACATATACGTCGGGAAACGTATTGTAGAACGTATTAGATAGCGCGTTGCAGGTTACGTCACTAAAATCAGGCCGTATTTTTGAGGTTGTGGCTGTACCTGCGGCGTAGCTGTGGCTAAGGGCGTGTTCGGGACACTTCAGAAACACATACTTGCGGGGATTCAGAATTAGAATCAGCAAACCGTTCGAGTCATTCAGAACTAGCTATCTCCACTTTTTTTTAGCTGAAATTGGCTGGTTCTTCTTAGCAAGTCTCGACCAATCATGTTTATTTATCATGCTAAAACTCTTTCAGAAATTTCGAGCAGTTAAAACAGTTGATTGATAGCGCTAAAACTGCTTTGGAGCCTGTTACTAGCTCTTAAGAGCCTGTTGCTAGCTTTTAAGAGCCTTTTGCTAGCCCTTGAAAGCCTGTTGCTAACTCCTAAGCCGTCCTTTTTACTGTATATTTTGATGACGCCATAGATTAGAACCTTCGTAACTGTCGTTTTGTAATCGTATGATGGTACTGAACGCTTTTCGCGATTGATAATCATAGTGGTGATATGGAAAGCGCACCGCCATCGGCAAAGGCAGCTCGTCGCTATCGCTGCTTTACCTGTAGCTCTTAACCCCGGTTTTCAGCACCGTATAGAGGTGTATAGTAATAAATAAACCCGTCCTGAATATGTATTCGCGATATTATCTTTAGCAGACGACCGTTTTCGAAGAATTATAAGAATAAATAAGGATACGTATTACCCGTTACGTAATTAGCTGTTAGCGAATACGGCGCTGAAGACGTTACGGATATCGGTTAACGAAAAGATAATAATTTTTATATATATTATATTTTAAGGTTTTTCAGTTCGAGTCGTTTCGAATCGCTTTATAAGGAGTAATAACATTATTTATCGTGCGTTTTATAAAGTCTTAAACGCTTTTATAGTGTTAGTACGTATTATTATTAGGTTTGTTGATAATTGCTTTTATAAAAAAATCTTAAATAACGGAAAGGTTTTTTTATAGTTTGAAAACGTAACAGGAGCGTTCGATAGCATTTACTTTAGGGTTAAGGTTAAAGGTTACGCCTTTAAGCGAAAAGTATAGAAGAACCGTAAAAGAAGTTATTAATAAACGTATTAACCGCCTGTAATTTCGATAAAAAGTTTACTTACGTATTAGCGGGCTGGAAAAGCTTTGCGAATAACGCTAAAATGTTTAATAACGTTGTTAATCGCGATAATTTCATTATCTTTAAGGATAAGTACATACTTAGGAACACTGAGTTCGCTAACGACAAACGAATCCTTATTCCGTATTGCAGAACGCGATATTATCTTGAAAAGTAAGCGTAAGCCTAGCTAAAGGTATATACGCCGGAGAAATTATACAATTTGAAGCATATACAGCTGCGAAACGTTATCGAAAGGGCCTTTAGCAGGTAAAAAAATACCTTTAAAATCTTTAAAGAAAACCTTTTTTATATACGTATTAAGACAATAATAAAGGCGATTTACATTACGGCTGGCCTTTGCAACTTTTTATTAGATTACGGCGAAATCGACCTTAACGAGCTCGTAAAACTGGATGAAAAAGTTCATATTAACGATAAAAGGCTAAGCCAATAACTTTTCACGCGTAGAAAAGTAAGGCGGCGTATTTTTAGCTACTGCAAAATATCGTAATATTATTGCGAAACGGATATGGAATGCGTACTTGAAATTTAAAAAGAATTAAAACGAAAGTAATTGAATAAAAATGTTATTATTAATGAAAGGAAAGGCTTATTATAAGTGTAATAGGTTAGTTGTAATTTTTTAAAGGGATGCGAAAAGTTGTTAAGTTTATTCGTTATAATAATTTCGAAACTGTTAAATAGATTGCAAGTTTTAAATATATTCGTTTTGTAATAGGATTTAGCATATTTGAAATTTAAGCTACATTTAAAAACCTTATATATTATGTTATAACGAAATATATTAACTGGAAAAAAGGTTATCTTTTTTTTTTAACTATTTCTACTCTTTCTATAATTTCTACTATTTTAACGTCTTTTTCGCTTTTACAGCTTTATATTTATAGCGTTTCTATTATTTCCATCGCTTTTTATACGTAAGAAATTAATAATATTTTCGTTTTTATTATGAAGAACTTTTTCGTCGTTATTCGCAGTATTTCTGCAGCCCGAATCCCTATTACGTTCGAAGCTTTTAAACTACTAAAGCCTTAAATTATCGTTTAAACCGATAAATATGGTAACGAGTCGGTCGCCGCTCGCCTAAGCTTAGACGACGCGAAGCAGTATATTGTCGCTGAATTTGTAGGTATAAATACTATTAAAGATTTTAAGGACTGTTTTTATATCTAATCTAATACTTTTAGCTAGCTTTTCGCTGCGAATAATCGCTTCGGCAATATATTCGAAGCTCTTTTTTACCAGCATACCACGATTTTCCTTAAGCTTTTTCTTCCTTTGCTGCGTTTCCGAACTGTTAGCAGGGCGCTTACGGAGGCGGCCCCGTATTCTCCGTAAAGCGTTATTATTAGCAAAAATTGCTTTTATTTTTTCGATATACCGATTTTTTTTTCGTCGGCAGCGCTAACTTCTTTTTTAAAACCAATAGCTAATTCGCCTTTAGCTTTAACGAAAATTCCGAATATGGCTTTATATAGTTCGGCGTATTCTAGGGCTTTATAATAGAAAGCCTTTACTTCGGAGTACATTTAGATAATAGTTAATTACTACCAATAATTTAATATAAGAAACATTATTAACCTTTAAATAACTTTTTTACATTTCGGGTTTAGCCGTAAGAAGCTGAAAAACTTTATTCTAACCGAAGTTATTCGTTTCTTTTAACGTAAGCTATATCTAAATCCTGTTCTAAAGGTAATTATATTTATTTTTACCTGCTTTTTTGTTACGTTAATCTCTTACGCGTTTAATTTGTTAATTACAGTTTAATGACCGCGTCTTTTGATCCTATAATTCGGAATATTAGGCCTTTCGTTAATCTGTTTTTGATACGTTTTTAAAAATAACATTACCTTATACGAGGTTTACGAATAACGCCCGTACGGCTAACTGCTCTCGGCTTGGCTTTCGGTTTAGCTTTTTTGCGAAGGTCCAGAATCGATAGGAACCTATAAAGTTTTAGTATAAGGCTATCCGGCGTATACAGTATTAGATAAGCCAGTATTAGATAAGCCCGAAAAGCTTTTTAAGCGAGGTTGTATTACTGGAACAACTACCATACTAGTAACGAAGTATAGATCTTTTTGCGATAACTTCGAATTCTGGAAGGCCCTAGCGTTAACTGTTAATTTTGTATGAAAAACTAAGCTACTTTACAAATGTTGTTCGATATCCTTCGTTTTCCGAAAAAATTGCTGCCTTCCGAATTAATATCTTTTCGATTTTTCATTCGATTTCCTCCTTCGATTCCTTTTCGAATATATCAATATTTAGGCCGAAAGTACCTTATTTTACTACGAAACGCGTTATATTTCGTTAAATAAAAGTGTTAACACCATATCATCGAAACACGGTAACGATTTAGCTACTTTAAAAAGCAACAGGGCTAACTTGGGCCGAAACCCCTTCGGTCGTATCAGCCGACTGAAGCGAAACTTAATAAAGTGGGAACTTCAGCAATCAGCAGCTCCACTTCGGTTCTGCTGATTGACAGGGTTGGCACGAGCCACAAGAATCAGAGTCTGAAGTGTCCCGAACACCACCTAAGGCTTTCTAGAAGCCTGTAGCTCTAAGTACCGACCCACAAAAGGTATCCATAAAAAAAACACCTCAAAAATACGTGTCGTAGGCTCGCCGGACGCGGAACTCTCCAATCGCTGCTCCTGCGAGTTTCTCAACACCGTTCTATGCCCTTTTGGATGGGCTTTCTAGCCGCCTCTGTGCTGGCCGCCTTTCTCTACTGTTGCTTCTCCTGTAGGACTGATATCAATCACCAGCTGTTGGTTGTATTCGCTGTTTTTACTTCTAGAGCTTATCGTACGCGAGAGTCGTCCTCGAGCCAGCCGGGCAACTGCTGGCCGCGACTGTCGCCCATGTTTGTGTAGAGGGCGCCGATACGGAGAGGGCATCGAGTTGGGTTCTGAGAGAGCCAATCGCTCGGCGCTTTGGTCCTTGAGATACTGCTGTTCTGCTTTGAGCGCTGTAAAGTTGCTCCGGATGCGCTTAATAATGGCGTTCTGGTTCGTGGTGATGCTGCTCTGCTGCGTTAGCGTGTCTTTCAGGCTCGCAATGAGCTCTACCATTCATCTAGCCTGCTGCTATCTCCTGTTCCTCAGGTCCGTTCCGGTGAGACGGACACGAGCCCAGTGGGAAACGGCGGCAGCCCATCGTGCGTCGATGACGGCGCGTTCATACGCCCTTCGTCCTGCGCCAGCTGCGAGTCTGTCGCTCCATTCCTCGTCTGCACCGTTCGTAGTGCTGTTGTACGTGTTCGTAGCGACTGCTGAGCTTCGAGTACCTTCGCGCTCGGCTTCCTCATGCGTCCTCTGGGTGGGGCTGGAGGTGGTGTTGGTGGTCGCGATCAGGGGTTGAGGGCGCCATCGGGGCTCCGGTGCAGCGTTCGGTAGGCCCCACAGGCCGCGTTGCAGCGGTACCTAGCTAAGCGAATAATCCGTCTGCGCCGCCCTCCCTGCTGGCGTTACCAAGGTGTTCACTTCTCAAGATATAAGCATAATCAGGCTGTCAGTTCGAGCCCACAAGGGTATGGCCGGAGCGGGTCGGCCGCCCCCTGCTAGCGTAATCGAGGTGTTCGTCTGCCTCTTTGAGACCGAGGCATGGCAAATCTTTAGGCTTAAAGGTGGTTCTACTGCTAACTAACTTGACATTGATCTTGGGTATTCTAGAAGCTTCACCCCGCGCAGCGGCAGTTACAAGAGCGATATTCACCACCCAAGAACAGGCCCTGTCCGGCTTAACGTTAAAGAAATTACGATGGAAGGTGGTAGGTGGTGAGGTGGATGGAAGATTTAAAGCCTATTACAGAGCCATCCCAATCACCGTTAAGTCCCAGAGCTTGACCGTGCTATCGCTGGATCCGGATGCCACCAGCATACCGTCGGGCGAAAATGCCACGTCCCAGACCGTACCCGAATGGCCCTTAAGCGTATGGCGTAGCGCTCCCGTCGCCGAGTCCCAAAGCTTAACCGTATTATCGCTGGATCCGGATGCCACCAGCATACCGTCGGGCGAGAATACCACGCCCTGGCCCAAATTCGAATGGCCCTCGAGCGTATGAATAGTAAGCTCAATACCAGCATCAATCAGAAGTCGGACGACTCGATCGTGTCCTTGACACTTAGCAGCCTGCAGTGGGCTGTCTAAATTGCCTGCCTTTGTATTAACGTCAGCGCCCGCCTCCAACAGCAACTGAACCACCTCCTCGTATCCCTTTGAGCATGCCGCATGCAGTGCATAGCTGTATTGTTCGTTGATTTTTGGCAATATTTTCAGCAAATACTCCACAATTTTGGCATCACCCGTTGTCGCTGCTGCGTGTAAGGGCAGCATGGCTGGCTGGCCGACATGGTCAAACAGTGGAAGGTTAAATATGTCCCTTTTCACCGTCTCTTTCCGGGCAATTATGAGAGATAACAAAGAATAATGACAGTTGATGATAGACCATGCATAGAGCTGGAAAACGTGCGAGTCCAGTGATTGGTAGCCCTGCTGCGGCCAGGGGTAAATATCCCACGATCGGTCGTCAGGAAGCACTAATTTCTCGAAGGAAGACCAGTGACGGGACGTATGAGAAAGATTCGAAGTCAGTAGCATCCAGTTTTCTTTTGCATAAAACAGAAAACTTGTCTCTTTCGCCATGGTAGCTTTCCGTGGAGCGGGACTAGGAAGCTGGACGAGGGCCGACTTCTGATGGACAGAACGAGTGGAAGGAAGAGATTTAAAGATTCCTGGGAGAATGATGGAACCGACAGTAGATAGTGGACTTCGGGGAATCCGTAGTGTTCTAGTAGGTGCACTAGAACGTTCCCCATGAGCGATGAGCTGTTTCACTGGTCGATGCCTGTAGAGGTGAGCGACACAGAGCTCGCCCAGTTCCACCTGTGTTGTTGTGTACCCAGATTCCGTTCCGAGACGAAATAGGAATTGACGGACCGAATGGTGAGCTAGAAGGACTAATTCAGCAGAGACGTCCTTCTGAAAATATGCCAAGCTCGCGCAACAGGTCAAAATCTCCTCCTTGGGTATAGAATCATCACCTGATTCGCCACTGTTCGGATCCACCGTAAGGGCTTCTTGAAGTTGGCCGACGTTGAAGGGTACCGAGGATACACATATCCATTTGAGAACACGGTCTGCGATGGATCTCCGCTTGCTATCCCGGTTCACTTTCTCCAGGCATCGCTCGTACGTCTCATTGAGGTCCTTCGGTAGCTTTTTCAAGGTTTCGTACACCGCTTTATCCGTTGCGTCTTGACCAACGCAATCCTCCCATAGCATTTTAATCAGATATTTGGCCCACAGGAACCTAGACCGATAATAAGTACTATAAACACACCTTTGGGATCGCTACTCACATTCCATCGGCCTTTTTCAATATTGTGCGCTTAACCGCTTCAATTACGGCTTCATTACGCGAGAGTAGCCGTTCGTGCTGCCTCTCTTTAATCTCCCTATCCACAAAAGCTTCAAGGTCCTTTTTGGTATCCGCTGGGGTGATTTGGATTCGAGCAGTGCCTGGTATGCCTCGCAACACGTTCACATCGTGCCGGCAACAAATAAATACCTGGCAAGACGGCAATCTGAGAAGCTGCCGTAGACGACTTAGAATTTCGAACGCCTCTCGTTGGCTGCATTCGTCCACTCCATCAACAAGTAATATAGCACCAGTTTCCCCGAACTTACGATAGAGGGGAATGAGCACCTCATCAATTAGCTCTTGGGTGCCGGGACGACGTCTTTTGGGGGCATAGAACTGCAATATACGCTCGATGACAGCCGGAGGGCAACTCGTGTTTTTTCGTTGTGCATGCACAAGCAATTGCTTTGTATAGCTTTCAAATAGAGCGCGTGCAGTAAGGTGCTGCCGGAACGAATGGTCAAAGATAAACTGGAGTACTGGTCTGCCGTTCATCCGTGCTTTGGCAATAGCTGTCTCAATCACCGTCGTCCTTTGTCAAGTTAGAAATTTATGCACAAAGGACCGGAGGAACCTACATAATGATGCTCTTGCCACAGCCAACTGTGCAAGTGAAGTCAGTATAGACTGAATTAGAAGAAATTTACGAGTCCCTCACCTGTTCCAGAAAGCCAGATACACCTTGGTTCTCTACCATCAAGCCAAGCCACAAAGTCCGGGTGCTTTCGTATCCAATTCGTAGTGTGCTCAATTCTGCGGCTCCATCGCCACCTGTACGCTCGCTCATAATCATAGTCCGATAGACGCTCAAAAAGACCATCTTCTGGGATGCCTGCCAGACTTTCTTAGACACGAGTTATTCACAGGGAGAGAAGAGACATACCACTGTTTTTGAGGACTATCTGCCACTCAGACCGCTTAGTAATTCCCGGGAGAGTCAAAGCAGAGACCATTTCCAGAGCTAAAGAGTTGGTTTGTGCAATTAGCCGTGTACTAGAGCCTACCCTCATTGGCACTAAGAAGAGCAGTTACACTGAGATCGAGCTAGAAGTAACTCGGTTGCAACTTCAGCCATCTTCTTAATTACTTTAAACCTCACATTTCCGCTCCGTAGTTTACGCGACGTAGCAATTTTAAAGGCAGAGGGAGGCATGTTATCATGAGAAAAAATGGGTAGCTTACCAGGCTCCTCGACCTGTTTAGTTGAAGGACTTGGAGCAAAATTGCTTGCTGGTAAAATCTCTAGAAGCTCCTTCGTATACGCAGCCGCTGTTGCCGCCGCATAAGGTTGCCACTGCTTGTTCTTATGAGAATCCGAATAGTCACAGATTCCACGAATCACCAGACAAGGGTGTGTCTGGATAACGCCAGCACCCTCCATTTCAAAGCAAATAACTCCCAGCTGTTCGTGGAGCTGATTCCTTGTACGTGCCGAGATCTGTAGTTGATTGCTAGAGCCTATGTTTCCGTAGTGAACTTTCGGAGCATCTATATCTCTGGTAGCCTCGACGCCTCGCTGGCTGCGCATTTGTGATCGGCCTAGGTCGCAGCAGTCCTCACAATTTTCGTTCCGACGCTGTTCAGGATGAGAGCAACCGTCTTGGAACAGCCTGTCCCGTGCAGCGCCTTGGTCCTCGGAGTTTTGTCGGTCGTTGATATGTATTTTCAACCGCATCCTTTTTAAAAATGCCGGGATTTTCGTTCCGGAAATGGAGTGCGTGGTCCGGAGAGTATTAACGGCAGCAAGGAGATGATCAGGTGGACTATTTGTATGTCCACCGATTTGAAGCCCTTCGTCAGTCCGTGCTCCGAAATCGTATCCCACCATAACTACCTGCCGGATAGCTGACCACTACATCCCCAAGTACAATCTGAGATGGCGCCCCAGCAGGACCATATCCGGGGACTCCACCTCCGATCCCCACAACCACAAAGTGCTCGATGTTCCTAAAGGCATCACGCATCCTAGCGGCAAGATCCGAGGCTGCGTCTGTGCCCATTCTTGATTGTACAGCCATCACGATATGGTGCTGTCCTATTTTACCTCCATAATAGGTGTATTTGCCGACGCGTAACTCTCCATAATCCTCGTCCAACACGGCTTTCGCAGCCGTCAGTTCCAATGGCAACGGGGCTATCCATCCCACAGAATATCGAGTGACCTCCATTGTGCTGGAGAGGCATATGTAGAGGGGAATGACGGCCAGGCGGGAGGGGATGATTCGGTATCTGTAAAGGCCTTAGCACGCGTCTTATCCTCAGCCAGCGGGATTGCTATAATACTTGGGCAGGGGAATACAGCTGCCTTGCGCCAATATCGCCTCAGGTTTACAGGCATGTAAGAAGCGCTGCTCCCTTTACTGGTAAGAGGGGAAACCCTTCGCATTGTATAAATTAAACTTTGTTACAGAATGCAGGCCCCTCATCGTGGATCTATTGCTGTGGCTGATTGGGTTGCAAGGTTAGTTCTGGGAAGCCGAAGCTGAGCAAGCCTCATAGGCGGTCTAAGACGGCAAAATCGAGAAACACCAAAATTCAGCGCAGCATTCATTTCCGACCATTTTTGTGCAGCGAAATCCGGCCTGCATAAAAGTTACAAATATTACACAAAATGAAAGCAGGCATTTAGCACTATAGTTTTATTCAAATTCATGTTCTTTAATAAGCTGGTTGCTATGGTATATTGTAAATGGGTGGGGCACAAATGTTGAGCGGATTGATCATGATTGTATTATTTGGAGACCTCTGTGATCGAGCTGAGATACAGTATTAACCCTCGAAATTCATGGAAAGCTACTGTAATGCAGGCTAATGGGTCCACTCTCTTGCCTCAGCTAGCTCAGGCCTCCCTGGCTCGTTTTCCAAATCTACAGCTGTATCACGCTAAAAAATTAACAAATGTGGTGCTCGTCTGATGTATAAGGTAAGATAACTTACAACCCCAGCACATACGACCACACCACGTGGAAAACTCGGGATCCCGTCCGCTCTCCCCTAGATAAGCCGCGTAGGGCCAGATTAGTAGTTGGGTCGGTGACGACCAGCGAATCCCTGGTGTTGTATGTTTTTAATGGGTCCTTTTTAACACCTCCAATCTTAACCTCCTTTCCACGACTATTATGCTTGTTTTCTTTTTGTTATTTTATTTATTCTTGTCGGCAAAGTGTTGCAATTCTCCAGGCTGGGGGGGAATCTCTCGGTTGCTGTCTGATCTGTCCTACAACTGGGATGGGGGAGCAGCCACATATAGGCTTCAGCTCCATTGTCCTTGCAATCCTAGGGCCACAAACAGATCCCGTTTGTTCCCTGCAAACGTCCTTCCAACAAACACCACAGCTGCTGACAATTCTCTTATTTTCTTTTCTATTTGCCCTTTATTATGCAAATCTCCTACTTCTGCCTATTAACCTAATCATGTCCCGGGGCCATGCATTATATGGGCTCAGTTTGGATGACTTATCACTACGTAGCAACTATTGGCAGGAGGTAGAGCAACTTTCTAGGACTCTGCTGATGAAGAAAACCGTTTCGTCCTATGGTCATCAATGTTCTAATATCTAGGTGACATAGCACTGTTACTTAGCCCTCTACAGGCCTTAGATCTGACAACCTGCAACAACAGCAACGGCAAGACCTACCTTATAAGGTCAGTTTTCATTGTAGGCTTCGCGCATTTAGGGGCAAATGTCAGCTTCTCCTCCGTCAAACGTTCGCCTTACGGCGACTAGGACTTCAGCCACATTCCTATTAATCTCCTGATTCTGCTTTTCAGTCACGCCAACACGAGTGAGGTTTCGTTTCCAACGATGGATATAAGGCAAGGATGGCTATAGGCTAATCATACGGGCTGTTATGCATATCCGTTCTACACTGTGGATGATCTCTGATTTCATGTGCGAGGAAGTGTGCTACGCTTACTGAACGGGATACTCTCAGGTGCGAATGTAAACTACCACTTGCGTATTAAGTTGCGCCAACGGAAGCTACGGCTTGCTCCTTCCACTGCAAACTGAAAACTTCGAAACATGGCTGTCTACCCAAGTCGAGAGACCATCATGAGGATGAAGATCGTATACTGGAAAGGGCTCAGGGGTTGGCAGATATAAAGAGGCCTCATGAAGCGAGAAATCGGACAGGACATTTATGTCGGTATACACTTCAATCCAGCTCCACCTAGACTCAGCCCAAGTTCCTTCCTCTGTTTTCCCGGTGCGCACATATCTTTGTACCGCCCTGGTTATCATGTTATCCGATAAAGCAGTACTCAGCTGCCTTCACCTAAGCGGTGGCGCTACAACGGGCTTGAGGACTACAGTCTGTATCACATCGAACGATGACAGAGTCGAAACGTGCAGTATTTGGAAATGAATCCATATTGAGAGTAGACAGTCACTAACACTAGCCTCACCAACGGCTGTACCGACGGAAGCAGTGGGGCACCGTGTCCTTCACTCCCGACTATCATATTGAGTAAGTATTATCCCCGAACTATATACAGAACAGCCACACTGATTTCCCGGCCCACTCAAGTCATTGTTAGAGAGCAGCTCCGGACCCGTCACCTGCACTTACTATACACCGTATGGAACCTGCGAATTCTCAATGGAGAGCAACGGGGAATGCGCTTCACAAAATTGCTGCAGTGGTAAGCAACCCAAGTTTCTTCCCGCCTCTAAAGTACTCACGTTACTTAGGTAACATTCCCTACACCTGCACAACATGTCAAGTTCACCAAGAGTTTGTTCTGTTAGATCTTGTATCGCAGTTAGAGAAGACTTAACCATAACAAGAAGCGTTAACTTCGCCTGCGGATTTGGTATGTCCACTATAGGTGCGTTGATAAGTGCTAGGTACTACCTGTGCTCGGTAGCTGTTATTGGTGTGAAAGAAACACCTGGAAATGCAGGAATGCCTTTGGGGAGCATGCCTAGGCGAAGTTATCGCGAAAGATAAATAGAGAACAGCTATTTAAGATCCTGCAGATATTTCCCATTGCTCGTAAAGGCAAGTACACGATACATTGATACAAAGCCAAGGTACATATGCATGGAAGGGCTTGAAAGGTCTAGGATATGGTGTTGATGTTTTATATAAGGTGGTTCCAGGTCTCAGGTCCTTAGGATATCTCTTCATCTGACTTGAAAATTACTCATTCTGCCACTAGGTACTCCTTCTGAAAATTGATCTCAGCGACCTGGCGCAAAGCCGAGGCATACTTAATTAATTCTAACCCTTCCTGCATATACACTGGTACGGAGTTGATATCGTCGTTATCCTCCACGAGAGGTTCTTGCTGTGCTGGGTTTCATGACTTGAAATGTTTATACGTCGCCAAATACGAGCTCGTTTTCTAGAATGGATGTATATCGGTAAGGTTAGCTAGCACGGGCATGTCTCCATTGGGCTCAAACTAGCTATCGTCTATACCATGGTTCATTGTGATATATTGTCAGGATACAACTTGAATGATAGTCCGAGAAAGCCCGTTATATTCGCAGAAACAAACTCGAATCTATGGTCTTCTAATTGTCGCACGTATGCGACCAGAAAGTATGGTACACTTTCGGAGGCAGGAAAACTGCTTCAAATAAGTACTCTCAGTGACTTCCACTCCCGTGTCATGTCAGACTGAAGAGTGTATCATGCTTGCATCAGTAAGGGTGACACCATAGATGTTGATGTCTTCCATGTGATGGAAGTCCTCGCCTTCCTTGGGCAAGGCTTTTCCGATAGAAGACCAGTGTTGCTTTAGAGTATGCCCATCCTTAAGTGAAACCAGGTGGCGATCTGGAAAATCTAGAGCGTCATCGGGAATAGACAAAGAAACTGGTGAGCTGTCCCTGGGCAAGGATGCATCTACGGCTCCAACTGTGCTCAGCAGCAACACAAGGGGCTTCATTCTAGCAGTTCGTTAGCTGATGTTAGATACAGGTTTCGCGAATCTCTTCAATGCAAAGGGGTGACGCGAGAAAAGCAGGGACGGGAGATCAAAGATCTTTATATGCCTGCAGTAGGTATGAGAAATTATGAGCTCTCCCGAGGTACAGGTTTGCTTCATTCGTCGAGTGCCTTGGAGCGTGCCTCTAATCTGGGTGAGGGTGGCACAGCACTCGAAATGGGGGTTGTATTGTCAGCAGCGCCCGAATTCACACTAACCCGGCGGATTGGAACATGTAAGAATCAGGACAGCTGGCCCGCGAAATTGTGGCAAAGGTCACATCTGCGATATCACGAGGATCGTAATGAGTTTTCGATATGCATCCCGAACTTTTAACCTACGTCCGAGTTGTTCCTGTTACTCCCTTACCAGATCACCAGACTACCAGAACATCTACAGAAACGGAAGCAATACAACCCGTGGACAAGCCGAGAACAGGATGCTACCCGTCAGCGGCATAACCAAGTCAGGGGTGATCTGAGCTCCCACATCACGTCTAACAATACTCCTAGTCCGCAAAATCACTGCCAACAGGGATCCAGAAAAGCAGCGTTGTATAAGTTTTGTGGACCCTGTGAATATTCAGCCTCGTAATATCCTGTCTTAGGATTCTGGAATGCGTGTTCCTAAGTAGTTACACATGACAGCGTTGGTAACCTTAAGTCAGCCACCTTCCCTAGCCTTTAACTATTGCCGCAATGTCAAGACTCGAGTATAGCTAGCATAGCTACCATATGTGATGTGACGGACAGAAAAGGGGTATATAAGCAGCGAAAAGGGGTAATGATGAGCGAGGGGACAACTGACCGACTGAACCTCGCTCCGAACGATCACCCCAAAGGCTTGTGGATAGAGTTGAATGCTCGTTTCAACGCTCTTTGGTAATTCCCTTTCTTCTTTTTAATCAGGATACTAAACTTATCACTTTCGAGCTGCGATCTTCACCAGAACTCCGATCTTGGATTTATAATTAGTGATTCGAGTTATCTGAGATGAGTTAATCCGAAAAGTTCCTCCAGTGATCCTATCCGACGGAAATCACCACATCATTCAGTACCGCGGCGCCGTTCTAACGCCTGTCTCACACATCTATATCTTGAAGTATCATGGCAAATCTGAATCGCCGCACAATCGCACTCACCATAACGGTCGCAACAGTTGCCGCCCTGCTAGCTTGGAACAGGAAGCGAATAATAACTATGGGGTCAGGAGAAGAGTCTCCGTACAAGGCACTGTGCCCAGATAAAGGGAGTTCCAACGACCTCATCATCTCCAAATAGTATATCATCAAACTCTTCCCCGGTGACTCTATTGGCGACCTCAGCAGGACGATCGGTCAGGATATCCAGCCCTTTGTTGGCACGATCATCAATTGGCCCGGTCAAGAGGAGGTGGAGTTGTCGATCGGTGTAAATGGTGTGGACGACCGACTCGTGTCGGCTGTCAGAACATACAGGGGCATGAGGTTGGTCGAGCGTAATTACAGATCCGAGGTCGATGAAATCTGAGAGCTATTGTACCTAGGCTGGGCAAGAATCCTGGCGTAGGAGTCAGGAGTTCAAGTACATAGATGAAAGCCTAGCCTCGAGCATTCAATCTATCGATGGTGAAGGAGCATTGCATTCACGGCTCTGAAGTGATCAAGTCAGACGAACGGCACAAGACAGCGGTTGATATTCCCTAGAGATTCAGGTACAGCGCACATTTATCACGACTCGATTGTGGTCAATTCCCTATCAACCCTAGTCCCAATACAGCGAAAGTTGGAAACAACTAGACGGATTAATGCATACCGGCTTGCTGGTTCCTATAAGATTCTGGGGGCCAATGTTATATTTGTTCGTATAGTGAGCTAGCTTGATTTTAATCTCAACAGCCTTGTTTTCAACTCATTATTCGTGAAAATTTCGAGACCAGTCGTGGCCACAACCTGCACGAATGGGAGAACTCGAAAATGATGGTAATTACCCGACCTATATGTGATGTATCGTATATTTATTCTTCTATCCATATGGCAGTCTAAGGTGGTCGATTAACCGCATTCAAATCCTGAGGCGTGAGAAAAAAGGGGGGTGGTGGTGGGGAGTTCGGCTCCAAAAAAGTAAAGTTGTTGTTTAAGTCGATACAGAAGTTGCTAACTCCTCTACCGGTAAATAAGCCCGCTTCGAACAGTCTCAACTTTAGACGTGAAGAGCCAGTTTCAGGTTTGCGGGCGTTCTTCTTTCTGCAAACATCTACCGGAAAGCCCGGCACAATGACACCTATTGAGGTATCACAGTTCGGTCGCGGTTCTAAGCCACCCACCAGAGCGGCATCAATTCCAGAGAAGACCACCAGACCATGGAAACTCCCGCCGCAGAAGACCTACGTCCTCAAGAACTGCAACGTCATCGATCCCGTAGATGGGGTCGTCCACCCGAACATGGAAGTGAGGCTCGCGGGCGGCCTTATCCCGTACATGAAGGACCAGGGGTCGGACTCATCAAACGACTACGGGTACTCGATAGTGGGGCCGCCTAGCCGAGAAGGCATGCGTCCGCCCGGGCCTCGGTGACTGCCATATCCACCCGAACCCCGTACCGGGCGACGTGGACCTGGCGGGAGCCATCCCTCCGAGCCGCGCCGTCTCGTTCATGCGGCAGCCGCTCGTCTGCGTGCAGACGCTGGGGCGGGGTTTCACGACGGTGCGGGAGCGCGGAGGCGCGACGCTCGCCCTCAAGGAGGCCATCGAGGACGACGTGTTTCCCGGTCCGCGGCTCTTCATCGCGAACTTCGCGCTCTCGCAGACGGGCAGGCACGGCGACGTCCGCTCGCCGCACGACCGCTGGGGAGCCGGCGGGATGTGCTGCGGTGGCGAGCAGGCGTCGGGGTTCTCGGTCGTCTGCGACGGCGTCCCCGAGTGCACGCGCGCGGCGCGCGAACAACTGCGCACGGGCACAGACTTCCTCAAGATCATGGGCGGCGGTGGCGTGGCGTCGCCGGCGGCCGCCTCGAGAACACGCGGTCCACGGCCGACGAGGTGAGGGCCCGTCAGCGAGGTGGCGCAGAGCCACGGCACCCGGGTCACGGCGCAAGCGTACACGCCGCGCGCCATCCGCCACGCCGTCGACAACAGCGTCGCGGGCATCGAACACGGCAACCTCCTCGACGAGGACACGGCGGGCTACATGGCGGAGCGCGGCATCTGGCTGACGCCCACGCTAGTGGCGTACGACGCCATGGCGTCCGCTAAGTACGCCGACTTCCTGCCGCTAGAGAACTAGCGGAAGAACTAGGAGGTGCTGGCGCCGGGGCCGTGCTCTATCGAGATCGCCGTGAGGGCTGGCGTCGCGATATGCTTCGGATCCGACCTGCTCGGGCTCTTGACGGCCGAGCAGTCGAACGAGTTCGGCATCCGCGCGAGGGTCTTGAGCAGCAAGGAGGTGCTGCAGTGCACGACGGTTAACGCTGCTAGGATGCTGAGACAGGATGAATTTCTGGGCTAGGCTAAGGCTGGCTTCGCTGCCGATGTGCTGATTCTGAACGAGAACCCTCTGGACGGTGTTAGTATCCTCGACAGCCCTGAGGGGCATGTGCTGGTCGTCGTAAAAAATCGGCCGGGTTTATGAGTCGAGGTAAGTTTGCCTGGATCCTCTCAAAATGTCCGCGTTCCTCGGCCGCGTTTGTACTCAGGGATGACTACATAGGCGACTCATTTTGAAAGGAACCCATATAATCACTGGCATTGAGGGGTATAGGTAGTCTTGTCTACCGGAAGACGTAAATGAACCGAGGCACGATATAGAATAGGTCTATGATAAAGGCAGGATCATGAAACGCTCTGATGGATAAGTTGATGCAGTGTGCCACGATATACATCGTAGCCTGCTGTTACCCATCAAAATGGTAATGGTAAAGGGAGTGGAACCGAATATTTGTTATGAGTGTCGTGTCCAGGTAAGTTACGGATGACATTAGCCTCGAAAAAGAGAAATCATACATTGGGCGTAGCCTTCCCCGGATGGGATCCAAGCTATGCTCTCTGGACCTATACTGGGGCAACTTTATATTTCTCTAGAAGGACAACATGGCTCTCGTATGAGTGCCCCTGGATGACATCGTATATATCTTCCCTGACCCTTCAGGACGGCTCTGTGTGGGCCAATTGATGTCTGTTAAGCGGAATTTGGGGTAGAGCAGCTTCACACAGGCCTTAGGCCATCAGTATGCGTCATTCAGTACAAGTGTATTCCGCAGAATATTCGGGTCTGACCTGGAAGACATTGCGCCCGAAAGATGGTTAGGCGTCCGTTAAAGCCAAAATATACGAGTAGATTTTTGGGCAGTATTGAGCAATACTCCTGTCACTTCATGTGCAAGGCTTACTTGATATATACAACGAAAAGGCATCTCGCTCCATCACAGGGCGTCCAAGCCCTCCGTCGGCCTCGGACCCCCCTTACTCCGCACCACCTCCTCGGCCCCGCTCGCCTTCCACGCGCTCACGATCAGGTTGACGATGTGGTCCACGCCGACGCCCTTCTTGACCTGCGCGAACACCGTAGGCCCGCCCTCGCGCATCTTGCGGGCGTCGCGCTCCATGACGCCGAGGTCGGCGCCGACCGCCTCGGCGAGGTCCGTCTTGTTGACGACGAGCAGGTCGCTCTGCGTGATGCCGGGGCCGCCCTTGCGCGGGATCTTGTCGCCGCCGCTCACGTCGATGACGTAGATGATATAATCGGCCAGCTCGCGGCTGTAGTTGGCCGCCAGGTTGTCGCCGCCGCTCTCGATCAGCAACAGGTCCGCCCCGCCGACGAACGCATGCAGGTCCTCGAGCGCCGCCAGGTTCGCGCTGATATCCTCCCGCACCGCCGCGTGCGGGCACCCGCCCGTCTCGATGGCGCGGATCCGCGACGCCGGCAGCGCCTGGTGCCGCGTCAGGAACTCGGCGTCCTCGCGCGTGAAGATATCGTTCGTCACCGCCGCGATGCTGTACTTGGTGCGCAGCGCCAGGCAGAGCGCAAGCATCAGCGCCGTCTTGCCCGATCCGACGGGTCTGGAGCGTGGTTCGGTCAGCTTACGATTACCTATATGGTTCGGGTTTGCGTGCGGTTTGCGCAGGAAAAGCTCCCACGCTCCCGCTTGGGTACGCTCTTGTCATGTGACATCCATCACCTGCATGTTTGCGGCCATGCTGCCATTCGGCTGAGAGCCGGTATCACTTGATGCGCATGTATGCATGCCATATGTGCACGAGGGCAGTGAGTAGCCCTGCGGCTCTATTCGGTAGAAACTACGTAGCCCGACACTGAGAGCGACCCTGACCCGCTGCAGAGCGCCTGAGTAGGAGCAAGGACGCCTTTCCTTCTCCCAATAAAAGGAGCGAAAATCAGAGGTAATTCCGAGAAACCTACCCTCCAATACCAATAGTAAATGCCCTCTCATTCCAGTCGCGCCCTTCGACTATGGGCATCTCCCGACCCAGGTAGCTGCCCGGCCCGTCGAGGATCTCATGGGAGTGCCCGTGCTCTGCGGCGGAGAAGCCGTCGTGAGAATGGCCGGTTACACCGTCGTGGGAATGAGTATGAGACATGTTAGGTGGATAATAATGACCCGGCCCCCAAAAAATAAGATAGAAGATCCAATTATACTTGTATATTAACCTTAGAAAGGGCAAGAAATATATATGCAAAACCTGTTCCTTTAACGGACTCCGGTCTCTTCGTACGATAGGAGGTCGCCTGCAGATGGAGGGGTCAATTCTCTTCTTACATGTTTTTTCTATATGAGGGGGAATTCATCCGAACTCTATTATACCCCACCTCCCCAAGTGCTGGGAAAAAGGCTCATCAGCAACTCTTATCCACTTAAGGTTTATATCTGAACGTTCGAACAATGCCTGTTCATTCCACGGGCTTGGCTTCATAAGACGCCTTATTCACAGGTAAAAGTGATACGTAGGAAGAGGAGTAGCAAGTTGTTTAGCCGTAACATGAGCTCTAGACTAAACCTTTATTCTCGGTTCCGACTCGGCAACCCCCGAGTTATACCTCATCACCTCCTATATGCCTTACAGGAAAGAAAATAACTTTGTCCGAGGACTTATCAAGACAAATCCCAGAGGTATAAACAAGTTTACTTCTGGTTATACAAGTATCGCCCTTCTGGATTATGCTAAAGGAGCTCCACCCACCTCATCTACGCCTTGGATGGTGGTAGCAGTAGATTGTGGGCCAGCCATCTTCCGATCAGACTTTCTTTAACCCCACAGTATTCCATCCCACCCTATAGACCCTGTTACATCGCCCAATACCACCAACCTAGCTCGTTCAGCCAAGATGATAGAATCTCGATTGGTCTAGTGGTCAGGATACCTGCTTGTCATGATCTCCTCCGTCCTTAGAGGAGCCGACTATACGCAGGTGGCCGGGGTTCGATTCCCCGATCGAGAGCATCTTTTGTCGGTTAGCTTCTATTACGGTACAGAATTCGATTTATTTTTTCTTATTTGAATAATTACTACTCCGCGAGCCTCATTAGTTGGCTTCTATGGGTTTTTTAATAGTCAGACGGCTTTCTCTGCCTGCACAATTTGCGTATCATATTGACTCTGTGGCCTAATCGAGGGAACGAGCCTCCCAGCTTAATCGCGCGGGCTATGAACTTGGTTAGATAGTGGCTCTGCGACTAATTGTTCGCGGCAGAGACCTTTCCCTAATGTGCGACGAGTACGAGTGATCAAAAAAGATGCTGCTTGTCAGCTACAAGGGGCGGGGGGTTCCGTAGCGCACCCCATATACGGAAAGGCTCCCACTGATCGGAAGATATATATTCCGTCGCTAGGCTGCATTAAAGAGCAGTGCGCGTTCTAGAAGCACACGCAATTAGCCCAATACAACAACTGTCCCCTATATCTGTCAGCTAGCAGGGGTGGCGCTAGCACCCCATATACGGAAAGGCTCCCTCTGATCGGAAGATATATGCTCCGTGGCTAGACTACTTCAAAGATCAGTACGCGTTGCTAGAATGTACGCAACTTGTCAGATATAGGGGACATCAGTTGTGTTGTATTAATTGGCTAGTTGCGTGCATTCTAGCAACGCGTACTGATCTTTGAAGTAGTCTAACCACGGAGCATATATCTTCCGATCAAAGGGAGCCTTTCCGTATATGGGGTGCTAGCGCACCCCCTGCTAGCTAACATACCCCTTCAACGCCTCGACGCAGTTACGGCGTTGACCGTCATACTTTATCACTTCCTAAAGCCGTAACGTTTTATTCCATCTTACCTCCGGCGATCGAATCCTTTTAATTAACCAATTCCTACTTTGAAACTACTTACAGATTGTTCCTCCACCGATTAAAAGTTTCCGTAACATTTATTAATCTTAATTGCTTTTTAAAATACTTGAAAAATTTTCGTAATAACGTCTTAGTTAATTGATTAACTAACATATTATCCGTAACGTCCCACACAAGCACGCGCAACACATAAGTACGCGCAACACTTTTTGACACCCATCTGCTTCAGACTTAATCTACTTAACCACAACACATCAAATTGATTCTAATCAATCGTATTCTCTTTCGCTAACCGTATCTATAGCTTCTAGGCAAGTGCACGCATTATATCAAGGCTTGTTACGGACGTTGTATTACCTCAGCTAGCTCAGGCCCCGCTGGCTCGTTCTCCATTTTCTCCGAAGTCACTCAAGTACCGCTCCACAGCGTTAAAAATTATCCAATCAAATCCTAAATTCCCGTAACGAGCCAGCGAGGCCTGAGTTGTAATTGTGCGAACAGGGGTCTTATTTGCAACTTTCCTTCCATTTCTTTTAAAGAATCCAAATATTTAAATAAAAAGAAACTATTACGCAATCAATTTAAATCTGTTAAGTATGAAACATGATATACGCGTCGAATATAAGCTAATATGCATATAGGAATTTTTTCAATTTTTTCGGGTAACAATTGCAGCCAATACGGCCAAGTTCAGACCTGGGAAATGGACGACTGCAACGTTTTTATCGCTGCGACGCAACAACCACCGGTCGTACCATCGTGCACCGGGCTTCTTTAGTATATTCTATTTGGGGAAAGTCCGTATATCAATTTTTTCGGCCGTACGGGTTGTGGTTGTTACGTTGCAGCCATGAGAAAGTTAGGGTCAGTTAAGCCCGGAACGCCTTTATGGCTGCAACGCAACAACCACAATTCGTACGGGCAAAAAAATTGTAGGAAGGGCTTCTCCGATACTAAGTTACACTTGGAAGGCCCATGGCGAAATGATGCACGCGGTGGTTGCGTTGTCGCAGCCATGAGAAGGTTCCGGACTTGATTGACCGGAACGCCCTTTTTGCTGCGACGCAACAACCACCGGTCGCAACATTTTACCATGGACCTTTTAAGGGTAATTTAGTATGGGAGAAGCCCGTTCCGCTATTCTTTTGGCCGTACGGGTTGTGGTTGTTGCGTCGCAGCCATAAGAAGTTTGGGGTTAATTAAGTCCGGAACGCCTTCCTTGTTGCGATGCAACAATTACCGGTCGCAACATTTTGCCATGGACCTTCCAAGGGTAATTCAGTATGGGAGAAGCCCGTCCCGCTATTCTTTTGGCCGTACGGGTTGTGGTTGTTGCGTTGTAGCCATAAGGGCGTCCCGGTTGGAAGGTTTGTTGCAAATGAGAATTTTAACTTGTATCTCTAATATCTCCACCAAAATAGCTTCGATTGGAAAGTTGTATATATTGTTAGAAAGCCATTTTAAAGCTGCATCTAATATTAATTTTTGACATTTTATAATTATTTTTTGTTATCGTTTTATTTGTATGTTTTTAAAATAAAATTTCGAAAATTTGTATAGGAACGTTACAAATAAGGCCAAAAATTTACAACTTGCCATCAGGCCCTATTTTTGAGGTTTTGTTATTTCTGTGGAGACTTTTCTTAAAAAGGTTTAGTTAAGACATCTTCCCCTTGCAGCTACTTCTTGATCAAAAGCGATAGCCACGGCTGCGCCTGCGGCGCAGCCCCAACCTCAAAAATGGGCTGATTTTAGTGAGGCAAACGTTGTATTGCCATTCCTTCCTGCCAACCCGGCCCAACCGATCAGCGCCCAACGCGTCCAAGTTAATATTTCCCCCATTTCGTACGACTCAAAGCCAGCCGACTAGATAACTATTTTCGACCGAATCCTTAACCCAAATACGCGAGCATTTCTTGTCCGGCTTTAATACGTTGAAGATATACGTCGGAGAACGTGTTATAGGACGCGTTGGGAGAGCGTTGGGAGCGCGTTGGGGGGCATAGGAGGTCCCGTGCGGGGCGCCTCGCGGGGCGTCTCGCGGGACGTTTCGCGCGGCGTTTCGCGGGGCGTATGGCAGGGCGTGTCGGACTTGATTTTGCTATAACTCGAGACTTACGCAACTATACGATTAAAACGGACGTTTCCCAGAAAGAGGAATACTTGCTATATAGGATAAACAGGGTCTTTTAGCCAGCAGAGAGGTTGTGGCAAGGAATTGCTGCTAATAGCTGCTGAAGTTAATCGGTTGCGGGCGGGTTAGCAAGAAGGAATGGCAATATGACGTCCGTAACAAGCTTTGATATAATGCGTGCACTTGCCCAGAAGCTGTAGATACGGTTAGCGAAAGAGAATACGATTGATTGGAATCAATTTGATATGTTGTGGTTGAGTAGATTGAGTCTGGAGCAGACGGGTGTCAAAAAGTGTTGCGCGTGCTTGTGTGTTGCGCGTGCTTGTGTGTTGCGCGTGCTTGTGTAAAACGTTAAGCGTATAATTTACTTTAATTATATTCCTTTTACGGCTTTTCGCAACCAGTAATTATATATATTTCAGTATTTAAAATAATTTCCAGTTTTTTAATTAATTAAAAATTAAATAAGGTTTTTTTTACAGCTTACATAAAAAATAATAATTCCGTTTTTATTATAACGTCTCACACAAGCTCACCGGACACTTTTTGGCACCTTCCAACAATCAACCCAAATAACTTAACCACAACACATCAGATCAAGCCTAATTAATCGAATACTTCTTTGCTAACTGTATCTACAGCTTCTTTCCACGTATACACATTATATCAAAGCCTGTTACGGACGCCAAGTTACCATTCCTTCTACCTAAGCCGACCGTAACCGATTAACTTCAGCAGCTGTTAGTAGCAATTCTTTGCTACAACCTTTCTGCTAGCTAAAAGAACTTATTCATCTTATATAGCAAGTATTCATCTTTTTGGGAAACGTTTGTTTTAATTATTCATTAACGTAAGGATCGAGTTGTTGCGAAATCAAGTCCGACACGCCCTGCCATACGCCCTGCCACACGCCCTGCCACGCGCCCTGCCATACGCCCCACCACATATTAACGGGCCCTGCGAAACGCCCCGCAACGCGCATTCTAATACGCCTTTTAACACGTTTCCCGACGTATATATCCAACGTATTAAAGCCGGACAAGAAATGCTCGAGTATATGGGTTAAGGATTCGGTCGAGAATAGTTATTTAATCGGTCGGCTTCGGATCGTACGAATTAGGGGTAATACTAGCTTAAACGCGTTGTAGGCTAATCGGTTACAGGCGGGTTAGGAGGAAGAAATAGCAACATGGCGTCCGCAATAAGCCTTGATATAATGCGTGCACTTATTAGGAAGCTGTAGATACAGTTAGAAAAGAAGTATTCGATTAATTGGGTTTGATTTGATGGGTTGTGGTTAAGTTATTTGGGTTGATTGTTGGAAGATGCCAAAAAGTGTCCACTGAGCTTGTGTGTCCGGTGAGCTTGTGTGGGACGTTAAAAGTAATTATTATATCTTATTTATTCGTCCGTTATTTTATTACTTTTCCGAATAACCTTATAACATAAACTTAAAAACTTTTTCGATCGATCGTATTATCCGTAAAAAAAGCGTCGCTTTAAATATTTAACGAATTTTTACCTCCGAACTATAGCGTTAATATTTTAGTTCCGATCAGGTATAATATAATCCGATCGGCAGCTTTATAATACGTGTTACTAAAGTTTAAGTTAAATCGGGCAAATCGGAATACCGTAAAGGTTATATTAGGTTACGTATTAATTATCATATATAAAATAAAACCGAGTTTTTTTTAATATTTGTTAATAAACCTTAAATGGGCCAGATTACAATTCGGCAATAATTCGACGTTCGTTATCAATGTATTTAGGAAATTATTTGAACTTTTTTTAAAATTAGGTTAATTAACTTATTTATAAAGTTAAATTAAAAAAGTTAAATTTTTCTTTTAACTTTATTTTTAAATATTTCGATCTTTAATAATTACTATAAATCTTCGCCTTTATAAGGATATATCGTTCCCTTATTTGCTAAATTACCTAATCGACAAAGTTTTAATCTTTTTTACAGTACGCGGTAACGATATCGTTTATAAAAAAAAAAAAAAAAAAAAAAAAAATAAGCATTTTCTAACGGATAAAATAATAGAGTTTATAAGAAACGGGGTTAAGTTTTAAATTTTTAAACGCCTTAATAAATTGTTTCTGCTAAAGCAGTAATAATTCCCTTAATTTATATAATATCTTCTTAATTAGGAAAATCTTGTTACGATACGGATATCTTAAAAATATTTTTATATACATTTTATAAAGTAGGTTAACGTTAACGAAAACGTTTATTATATTATACTGCTTAAACTTTAAGTCGAATTTAACCGCGATAACGATCAAGGTTTTAAATAACTTTTTAGTTAAAGTAAATATATATATATTGCTATAACGTTATACACAAGCACCCTGGATGCACAAGCACCCTGGATAGTTTTTAGTATCTTATAACAACATACCTAAACAACTCAACCATAACACATCAAATTGATTCCAATCAATCGTATTATCTTTCGCCGACCGTATCTACAGCTTCTGGACAAGTGCACGCATTATATCAAGGCTTGTTAAGGACGCCACGTTGCTATTACTTCTTCTTAAGCTAACCGCGACCGACTAACCTTAACAGCTGCTAGCAGCAATTTTTTGCTACGACCTTTTTACTAGCTAAAAAAACTTGTTTATCTTATCTAACAAGTACTCCTTTTTTTAAGAAACGTTTGTTTTAATTATCTAATTGCGTAAATATCAGGTTGTTACGAAATCAAGCCCGACACGCCCTGCCATACGCCTTGCCATACGCCCTGCTATACGCCCCGCGAAACGTCCCGCGAGACGCCCCGTACGGACCCCCCATGCCCTTAACGCGCTTCCAACACGTTCCCAACCCGTCTTATAACAAGTTCTCCGACGTATATCTTCAACGTATTAAAGCCGGACAAGAAATACTCGCGTATTTGGGATAGGGATTCGGCTGCGAATAGTTATTTAGTCGGTCGGCTTTAGGTCGTACGAAATGGGAGTAATATTGGCTTAGACGCGTTAGGGAATAGTCGGTCGCGGGCAGGTTAAGAGGGAGGAATGGCAATATGACGTCCGCAATAATCTTTGGTATAATACGTGCACTTGTCAAAAAGCTTCGATACGTAGAATGAAAGAGAATACGATTGATTTAAATGATTGCGATATGTTGTAGTTAAGTAATTTGAGTGTGTTGTTGCGAGGTGCCAAAAACCATCCAGGGTGCTTGTGAATCCAGGGTGCTTGTGAATCCAGGGTGCTTGCATATAACGTTAAACGTTTTTTAGTTATTAATTACCCCGTATAACGAAATATATCTTATATTTTTGTGACCAATTATATTTTTTGAACTTATAATTATATACTTATATATACTTTAAAACTTATTTTCTTTTAATAAAAAATTAATTAATAACTTTTTAAAATTATATGTTTTTATAACTTTATAAGTAAGCTTTTTCAGTTTTACGAAATAATTCTCTTAATAAGTATATATTCAGCTTTTTATGGCCTCGCGGCGGTAGCGGTAAATCTCGCCTATATACCCGGTTTCGCAATTTAGGAATTTTATATATTTTCGTATTGAAGCTTTTCTGATTAAGGTAATGTGTATTTCGGGTAATTATTTTCCCTAAATTTCCACAACTTACCGGCCGATTATCGATCGTACTAACAAAATAAGCTAATCGCCTTGCGTTAAACGCGGCTTTCCATACTTTGTTATCGTACTGATAACTATTTTTTTCGACGCGGAACGTACGGGAAACTTACGTTTATAACTCGTAGGGTATTTTCGTTTTTTATCGTTATTTTGGGTTAAACAAAACGATAAAAGCTTAAAGCTACCTTTATTACTTCCGCTGGCGTACCGATTGTAACAGTTATCAAAATCAACGTTAATAAAGGTAATAGGTTAAGGAACGGAAATAGTTCGAATATAGCGGTCGTATAACGGTAATTAATTCTATACGAGCAAACTTATTTTTCCTTATTCCGTACGTTTCGTACGTTTATGCTATTCTAGAACCACTTTTCCTATTTAACTGGTAGTTAAATTGTTCCGCTTAGGTTTTCGGTTTTTTTTTTTTTTTTTTTTTTTTTTTTTTTTTTTTTTACATTTGGGTAGCTTAGGCCCTAATTAGGTAGTTTTACCTGTTATAGTAACTTCTGTAGTGTTTTTTTAACGTACAAAAGATTTTTTTAGGTTTTTGATATTACTTAAAAAAGTACCTTTTTCGTTAAATAATATATCTCGAATAGTGATAACTTTATTAACTAATAGATTCCAGATTTCGTAGATATTCATAAATCGGTAACCGACGAAAAACCCAATCCATGCCGTAAGGTTTAGCTTTTAAAGTTTCCGTTTTTTCTTTATGGTAGCAGCTGTTATAATATAGACCATATAGCCATATATTTGCAGGTGGGCCTATTAAAGCTTCTAATCAAATATTATAACGCCGTCCTTATATGCCAGGTAAATGTAATAAACTTCGTATGGGCTTTGCCAAAAAAGTACGTATTTAAGGGTACGGTTATACAGATATATTACTGCTTTAAAATGTACACGATTAAAAACGAAAGTAATTTAGCGCTATTTCGTATCGCAATCGTTTTCTTTTTAATTATACCCTTTAAGCGCTTTACACCCCCGTTCTGGGCCTAGGTATACGGTATTAAAAGCTTAAATCTGATATTAAAAGGAAGCGATTGGAGCATATTTCGAAGCTAGTAATTTCTTAAGATCTCGTTATCGTATTCGAACACTTGGAGAAAAACCTTATCCTGGTTTTTCAGAACCCCAAAAAAATATCGAAATGCTGTAATTAATATATCTTGCTTTCAGTTTTTAAGATAAATGTCTTAGATAAAGCTTAAATACCTGTCGGTAGCGAACATAACGTATCTATATCCTTTAAGATTTTTTTCGAAGTTTGTAAAGTCGATGGCGATTCGTTGTCTTAATTGGGAAGCTTTTTCCTTCGGCTCGCAGCGTATTTGCCTTTTGGCTTTCGCCTTACCATATGCTTAGTATTCGACTGTTGTAGGACCTTTTAAGCGTATTTCCTTTATATGGGACTGCAACTAGGCGATTACCTCGGGCCTTAGATATTTTAGTCTTAAGTACCATATTATACCGTTACCGATTTATAAGGGTTTCGCTATATATAAGTTAACGTTTTGTTTATAAGCTGCAAAGGCTGTATAAATAACTGTTACGCTAATATCTTCGATAACAAACTAATTAAATTTATTTATTAACGTAATAACTATTTAATTATACTTATTTCAAATAAAGTTATTAATTCCCTGGTTATTTTTATTAATATCTTTTTTTTTTCGGAACTGCCGGAAAAATATTAGGTTGCATGCGAAGTTTTTACAGTAGGCTACATTATATAAACGTAACGCTTTAAGGCTTTTAAGACTTCAAAGTAATATATTTACTTTTTTATATCTTTTAATCGAAACGAAACTGTTCCTTACGTATATACCGTCGGCTTGGATCGTCGTCTTATAATTCAGGAACTTGCTAATTAGGTTAAAGATATTTATAATAAACCCTAAGTCCAAAATAGCCGAATTTTTCAGGGGGTAAAACGTTACGCTTATTACATTACGTTAATCAGAAATTAAAAAGTACGTTAGTATTCGTTTTACTTCTTTTAGAAATTAATTTATCTTTTAGGTAATTAGTTTTTTTATAATTTTCGATAAACGGTTAATCTTTTTCTTTAAGGATTAATCGAAAGCAATCCGGTTTTAAATTAATACTGAAATTCCGTTATTAAGCTTAAACTTTGCTAAAGTCTTATTAAAGGAACGTATAATAGCATTGGAGTAACGTATATCCAGGGTTTAAGCACGTTTTGTACCGAATCCTTTATGCGTTTAACCTTTAACGCTTCCGCTTATTGCTGCTGCTGTTTCGGTTTGCTTGGGAATTTTTACGACTGCTTTGCGTCGGCCTTTTGCTAGAAGTTTGACTACGTAGCTAATTATTAATATTTTTAATTTCTTCTTAATCAGGATCGTCCTAATTAAAAGGGTTTATTAAAGCTTTATATAGAATTGAGAACGTTACTTTAACGTTTTTTGTTAACTGTTATAAATTCGTTACAGTTTAATAATTTAAAAAGCTAGCCCTAACCTTTAAGTAATTTATCGTCCGTTTTTCGATATTATTTTATTTAAAAAGTATAAATAAATTCGACCAATTAGGAATAATCGGCGCTATTGTTATATATAACTGATTCGTCCAGATAACTAGCATAGTTATTTCGGAGACCCCGTAGCGTTAACCTTAAGCTATAATCTTCTGCCATTTCGTTATCTATTTATCGAATTCCTTAACGGCTTTCGGAGTTTGCTTTAATCGTTTTTCGTATTCGCGTTTAGTATTTATAAGTAATCGGTTATTATAAACCTTTCTTAATTATTACAATTTAACGTATTAACTCTTAAGATCGTTATCTGAGCTTAAGTAGGTCTGTTTAATCGATAAAAAAACGCTATTAGAAAACTCATTTTATAAGCTCGTTAAAATTCTTTCGAAAAGTTTTATATTTTCAGTTTAGGTAAATATAGGTCGCAAAATCCTAATTTTAAGCTTATTTGCCTTTAGTCGTTATCTTGAAGATATTTGTTGGATAGTTCGTATAATCGATTTCTTCGACTTATAAAGTTTTTTCGGAAGAAGCATTAATTGCCCGCGTCATTTAGCGAACTTGTCTTTTTGGATAAAAAGCAATAACGGGTGCTGTAAGTTTAACAGCTTATAAAACGTTCTGATCAGGATTAAAATAGTCCCATAGGTTATATCCCTTAGTTCTAGTTTTAAATTCGTCCTTAAATTTGTTTTAGTCCTTAGAACCAGTATAGATAATTGCGGACGTCGTCGGTACGGTCGCCATTATAACTAATAAAGCATATAAATAATTGCTACTGATGTATAACCTATATCGTCTTAGTAACAGCTAATTAATTAATAAATAACAGGAATTAAACGAATAAAACTCTTAATTGTCAGATATAAGGGACATTAATTGTGTTGTATTAATTGGCTAGTTGCGTGCATTCTAGCAACACGTACTGATCTTTGAAGTAGTCTAGCTACGGAGCATATATCTTCCGATCAGAGGGAGCCTTTCCGTATATGGGGTGCTAGCGCACCCCTTGCTAGCTAATACAACTAGCTAATTAACACAATATATCTGATGTCCTTTATATCTAATAATTAAGAGTTTTATTTGCTTAATTTATATTATTTACTAATTAATCAGCTATTGGTAGAACGATATAGGCTGTTCATTAATAGCAATTATTTATATGCTTTATTTACCATAATGGCGACCGTACTGTCGACGTTCTCAATTATTTATACCGGTCCTAAGTATTGGGACAAATTTGAGGACGAATTTAAAATTAAAGCCATAGAATATAACCTGTAAAACTATATTAATCCTAATTAAAACGTTCTATGGCCTGTTAAACTTACAGCAGCCGTTATTGCTTTTTATCTAAAAAGACGAATTTGCTAAACGACGCGGATAGCTAATATTTCCTCCAAAGAAATTTTACAAGTCGAAAAAATCGATTATACGAATCATTTAATAAATACCTTCGAAATAACAACCGAAGGCAGATAAACTTATAATTAAAACTTTGCGATTTATACCTACCTAAACTGAAAATTAAATATTTTCCGAAAAAACCTTAACGAACTTATAAAATGAGTTTTTAATAGCGTTTTTTTATCGATTAAGTAAACCTGTTTAAGCCTAGATAACGATCTTAAAAGTTAGTACGCCAAATTACAACAATCAGGAAAAGTTTACGATAACCGATTACTTATAAATACTAAATACGAATACGAAAAACGATTAAAGCAGGCCCTGAAAGCTACTAAAAAATTCGATAAATAGATAGTAAAATAGTAAAAGATTATAGCTTAAAGCCAGCGTTATAAAGTTCTCGAAATAGCTATGCTAATTATTTAGACGAATTAATTATGTGCAGCAGTAATGCCGATTATACTTAATTGGTCGAATTTATTTATGCTTTTTAAGTAAGATGATACCGAAAAAGAGATAATTAATTAGTTAAAAATTAAGGTTAGTTTTTTAAACTATTAGATTATAACGAATCGATAATAATTAGTAAAAAACGCTAAAGCAGCGTTTCCGATTTTCCATAAAGCCTTAATAAAACCCTTTCGGTTAGGGCGATCCTAATTAGGAAAAGACTAAAAATATTAATAACTAATTACGTAGTAAAACTTTTAGAAAAGAGCCGAAACGAAGCAGTTATAAAAAATTCTAAACGGGCCGAAATAATAGTAGCAATAAGCGGAAGCGCTAAAATTTAAACGTATAAGGATTTCGATATAAAATATATTTAAATCCTGGGCATACGTTACGTTAATGCTATTATGCGTTTCTTAATAAAGCTTTAATAGAATTTAAGTTTAAAAAGAAAGTTTTAGTATTAGTTTAGGACCGGATTATTTCCGATTAATCCTTAAAGAAAAAAATTAACCGTTTGTCGAAAACTATGAAGAAATTAACTATTTAAAAGATAAATTAATTTCTAAATGGAGTAAGGCGAGTACTGGCGTACTTTTTAATTTTTAATTAGCGTGATGCAATAAGCGTTATGTTTTACTACTTAAAAAATTCGGCTATATTAGATTTAAGATTTATTATATATATTTTTAATTTAATTAGCAGGTTTCTGAATTATAGGATAACGATTTAAGGCGACGGTATATATGTAAGGAATAGTTTCGTCCCGATTAAAGGATATAAAGAAGTAAATACATTGTTTTAAAGCTTTAAAAGCCTTAAAGCGCTACGTTTGTATAACGTAGCTTATTGCAAAGATTTCGTATACAACTTGGTATCTTTCTAGCAGCTCCGAAAAAAGGGGTATTAGTAGAATAACCGGGAAATTAACAACTTTATTCGAAATAAATATGATTAGGTAGTTACTATATTGATAAAAAAATTTGATTAATTTGTTATTAAAGATATTAACGCAACAGTTACTTATATAGCCTTTGCAGCTTATAAACGAAACGTTAATTTATATATAGCGAAACCTTTACAAATCGGTGACAGTACGATAAAATACCTAAAATTAAGATATTTAAAGCTCGAGGTAATCGCTTAGTTATAATTTTATATAAAGGAAATTCGCCTTAAAGGTTTTATAACAATCGAATACTAAGCATATAGTAAGACGAAAACTATAAGGCAAATACGCCGCAAGCCGAAGAACGGAACTTTTCGATTAAAATAACGAATTGCCATCGACTTTACAAACTTCCAAAAAAATCCTAAAGGATATAAACACGTTATGTTCGTTACCGACAGATATTTAAGCCTTATCTGGGATATTTACTTTAAAAATCGAAAGCAAAATATATTAATTATAATGTTTCGATATTTCCTAAAGGTTTTAAAAAACCAAAACGAGGTTTATTTATAAATATTTAAATGCGATAACGGAATTTTGAAAAATTACCAGTTTCGAAATATGCTTTAATCGTTTCCTTTTAGTATCAGATTTAAGCTTTTAATACTGCATACCTAAGCCTAAAACGGGGGTGTAAAACGTTTAAGAAATATAATTAAAAAGAAAGCAATTACGATACGAAATAATATTAAGTTACTTTCGTTTTTAATCGTATACATTTTTAAAGCGGTAATATATTTATATAACCGTATTTTTAAATACGTACTTTTATAGTAAAGCTTATACGAGGTTTATTATATTTACTTGGCGTATAAGAACGGCGTTGTAATACTTAATCCGAAACTTTAATAGGTTTACTTATAAGTATATAGCTATATAGCCTATGTTATAACAGCTGCCGTTATAAAGAAAAAACAGAGATTTTAAAAGTTGAATCTTAAGGTATAAATTATGTTTTTCGTCGGTTACCAATTTACGAATATGTACGAGATCTGGAATCTATTAATTAATAAGATTATCGTTATTCGAAACGTACAGTTTAATGAAAAGGCCACCTTTTTAGGTAATATCAAAAACTTTAAAAACGACCTTTTATACGTTATAAAAGAAAAGTTATAAAAGTTACTGCAATAGGTAAAATTATTTAATTAAGACCTAAGTTATTTAAATATATATATAAAAAAAAACGAAAACTTAAACGGAACAATTTAGCTACCGGTTAAATAAAAGAGATAATTTTAAGGTAATATAGGCGTACGAAATATATGAATGGGGAAAAACAAGCTTGTTCGTATAAGATTAATTTTATACGACCGTTATACTCGAATTATTTTCGTCTTTTAGTTTACTACTTTTATTAACGTTTGCTTTAATAATTGTTATAATTAATACGTTAATAGAAGTTATAAAGGTAACTTTAGATTTTTATCGTTTTATTTAACTTAAAGTGACGGTAAAAAACGAAAGTACCTTACGAGTTGTAAACGTAAATTTCCTATACGTTCTGCGTTGAGAAAATAGTATCGATACGATTATAAAATATAAAAAGCTGCGTTTAACGTAAAACGATTAGCTTACTTTATTAGTATAATTAATAATCGACCGGTAAACTGCGGAAGCTTAAGGAAAATAATTACCCGAAATATGCGTTACCTTAATCGGAAAAGTTTTAATACAAAAATATATAAGATCCTTAAATCGCGAAACCGGGTATATAGGCGCGATTTACTGTTATCGCCGCGAAACCATAAAAAGTTAAATATATATCCGTTAAGAAAGTTATTTCGTAAAGCTGAAAAAGCTTACTTATAAAGTTATAAGTAAATGCAGTTTTAGAAAGTTATTAATTAGTTTTTTACTAAAAAGAAATAAGTTTTAAGGTATATATAAGTATATATTTATAAGTTCGATAAGTATAATTAGTTGCAAAAATATAAAGCACGTTTCGTTATACGGGGCGATTAACAGCTAAAAAACGCCTATAATAATATAACGTACTACACCACCGAGTCGGCTGCACCACCGAATCGGCCACTTTTTGGCACCTCGCAACAATCAATCCAAATAACTCAACCATAACACCTCAAATTAACTCAAATCAATCGAATGCTTCTTTGCTAACTATATCTACAGCTTCTTGGCAAGTGCACGCATTATATCAAGGCTTGCTGTGGACGTTATGTCGCCATTCCTTCCTCCCAATCCATATACGACCGACTATTCCTAGCAACTGTTAGCAACAATTCTTTGCTACAACTCTTCTGCCAGCCAAAAGAACTTGTTTATCCTATATAGCAAGTATTCCTCTTTCCGAGAAACGTTTGTTTTAACCATTTAATTGCGTAGGTATCGAGTTGTTGCTAAATCAAGTCCGACACGCTCTGCCATACGACCTACTACACGCCCTGCTACACGTCCCGCGAGACGCCCCGCACGGACCCTGTCAGGTGCTAGGGGCGACTAGCCCAGAGCCTGGTGCGAGGGGTCGGCGATTAGCCCAAAGTCCGATGCGGGGTCTATATATATGGGTGGTTTCTCCCAGATTGCTCCCAGAAAGAGGGGAAGGAGCAGGTTTCAGACTGTTGCCGCTGCTGTTCAATATACAGGTTACCTTGTCACTCTGACCTCCTCAAAACACATTTGACAGACCCCCCATACCCCCCAACACGTTCCCAACGCGTCCTATAACACGTTCTCCGAGGTATATCTTCAACGTATTGAAGCCGGACAAGCAATACTCGCGTATATGAGTTAAGGATTCGGTCGAGAATAGTTATCTAGTCGGTCGGCTTTGGGTCGTACGAAATAGGGGTAATATTGGCTTGGACGCGTTAGAAGTTAGTCGGTTGCGGGCGGGTTGGCAGGAAGGAATGGCAATATGGCGTCCGCAACAAGCCTTGATACAATGCGTGCACTTGTCCAGAAGCTGTAGATACAGTTAGCAAAGAAGTATTCGATTGATTGAGTTGATTTGAGGTGTTGTGGTTGAGTTATTTGGATTGATTGTTGCGAGGTGTCAAAAAGTAGCCGACTCGGTGGTGCAGCCGACTCGGTGGTATGGTACGTTATACATATTTACTTTAATTGGAAAATTAATTAAAACCTTAATCGTTATCGCAGCTAAATTCGACTTAAAGCTTAAGTGATATAACGCGGTAAACGTTTTCGTTAACGCTAATCTATCTTATAAAGTATATATAAAAATACTCTTAAAATACCCGTATTGTAATAACATTTTCCTAATTAAGAAAGCATTATATAAATTAAGGAAATTACTTTTATTTTAGTAAAAGAAATTTATTAAAACGTTCAAAAATCTAAAACTTAATTCCGTTCCTTATAAACCTTGTTATTTTATTCGTTAAAAGGTATTTATCTTTTTCTTTGTAAACGATATCGTTATAATATACCGCAAAAAAGATTAAGACTTCGTCGATCAGGTAATTTAGCAAATAGCGAAACGATATACCTTTATAAAAGGCGAAAACTTATAATAATTCCTAAAGGTCGAAATAATTAAAAGCAAAGTTAAAAAAAATCTAACTTTTTTAATTTAACTTTATAAATACGTTAATAATAAATGTCGAACTATTGCCGAATTTTAATTCGGCTTATTTAAAGTTTATTAATAAATACTAAAAAAAGATCGGTTTTATTTTATACGTAACAGTTAATACGTAACCCGATATAGCTTTTATAATATACCGATTTGCCCGATTTAACCTAAACCTTAATAATGCGTATTATAAAGCTGCCGATCGGATTATATTATATTTAATCGGGACCAAAATATTAACGTTGCAGTTCGGGGATAAGGATTCGTTAAATACTTAAAGCGACGTTTTTTTCGCGGATAATATGATTAATCGAAAAAACTTTTAAACTTACTTTATAAAATTATTTAAAAAAGTAATAAAATAACGAGCAAATAAGTAAATTATAATAATTACTTTTATAATAAAAACGGAATTATTATTCTTTATACAAGTTATAAAAACAGCCTTATTTAACTTTCGATTAATTAAAAATTAGAAATTACTTTACATATTAAACTGTTAAATATATAATACAATAATTAATAAATTATTAGGTTTATTAACGCCGATGTCGCTTTATTATAAACGAAACTGCGATATATGAATATATATAATTATTAACTGCAAAAAGCCGCAAAAAGGAATATAATTAAAATAGATTATATGCTTATAGGCAATATATTGGTTAATAGATTAATAAAGGCCTTATTACGAAAACTTCTTAAGTACATTAAAAAGTAATTAAAATTAATGGATATTACGAAAGCTTTCGATCGGCGGAAGAATAATTTACAAATAATTTTAAAAAAGGAATTGGTTAATTAAAAGAACTTAATCGCTAAAGAAAAGGTAGAATAGAACGTTACGGCTTTAGAAAATGATAAAGTGTGACGGTTAACGCCGTGACTACGTCGAGGCGTTAAGGGGGTGTGTCAGCTAGCAGGGGGCACGTTAGCACCCCATATACGGAAAGGCTCCCTTTGATCGGAAGATATATGTTCCGTGGCTAGATTACTTCAAAGATTAGTACGCGTTGCTAGAATGCACGCAACTAGCCAATTAACACAACACATCTGATGTCCCCTATATCTGACAATATCTAACACTTCTCAATTCAGGCCTAAAACGCCTCTGCTTATTTCCCATCCCTATAGGAGATTTTCAGCTAGCAGGAGTGCGCTAGCGCCCTATATACAGAAAGGCTCCCTCTGATCGGGACAGATATGTTCCGTGGCTAGACTACGTTAAAGAGTAGAACGCGTTCAGGAGCACTTGCATCTAGTCAATCAATACAATAGAACTAATGTCCCCTATATCTGACAGAGATATCTGATCTATGTGTCCATCATTATTCATTATTTATTATTTAAATATGATTTGAACCGAAATTAATTTAATCTTGACTAAATAAAATAAATTTTTTTTTTTTTTTGGATTAATAACGATTAATAGATTAATATTGAAACGGCCGGAATTATTCGTATGATTATAATTATGTACGTAAACATTTTTTAATGCTATCGATTATGATTCGCTGTTTTCACCTCGTCGGACACTTTTTTGGCACTTTGTAAAAACAAATTCAAATAACTTAACAATAATATATCCTATTGATTTATATTAATTGGATTCTTTTTCGCTAGACGTATCTATTACCTTAGCTAGCTCAGGCCTCGCTAGCTCTTAATTTAATGTACTGTTATATCATGCTAAAAATTAACCAATCAAATCCCAAATCCCCGTAACGAGCCAGCGAGGCCTGAGATCTAGTTGTGCGAAAAGAGGGTCCGTTCTGTACGTCGTCACCAAAATCATCAACTTTCCCTCTATACTTTTAAAGAATCCAAAGATTCAAATTGAAAGAAATTGTCACGTATTCAAATTAAGCCCGATAAGTATGTAACTTTATATGAGCGTCGAATATAGGCTAATATGCATATAAGAATTTTTTCAGTTTTTTCAGGTGATAATTGCAGCCAATACAGCTAAATTCAGACCTGGGAAATGGACGACCGCAACGCTCTCATCGCTGCGACGCAACAACCACCGGTCGTACTATCGTGTACCGGGCTTCTCTAGTATATTCTGTATGAGGAAAGTCCGTATATCGATTTTCTCGGCCGTACGGGTTCCATACGGCCACGTCTCTTTTAGGGAGAATATAAACGTTTATAACCGATAGTTATTACAAATAATAACTTAAAATTATAACTAACGTTACTCGAAATTAACCACGTTTTTAATAAACGCTAAATGACTAAAAATAAACGTTTTCAAAAGAAGATTAATTATATAAAAAACGTACTTTATTAGCCGAAAAAAAGACAGTAATAAAAAATCGCAGTTAATACAACTAAAGATAATCGTTATAAAAAGGTTATAACGAAGGAACGAAAGTATAGCGTTTACGGCAAGCCCGGACATAATACGCGTACTTATAAAGGAGCTATAAATACGTCTAACGAAGGAAAGTACGATTAATTTTAACCGATTCAATGTGTTAAGGTTGATTAATATAAGTTTGTTATTGCAAGGTGCTAAAAACCAGCTCGCTCGCTTGTCTGGCTCGTTCGCTTGTCTGATACGTTGTGCTTAAAAGTTGATTTGTACGGTTATGTAAGCAATTAAATATGCTTAGAACTAGGGCTGAAAGGTTACGGGCGCAATGCGCCCGTCTTTTCAGCTAGTAACCATCTAACTTAACTATATGATATCCTCACCCATAGTCTGATCGTCCTGATGAGCTCTGACAGCGCCCTCCTCGAGCAAGGGTCCCGCGAATGGCCTCGCGCTCCGCGGCCACATCCTCTTGTACAGGCTGATGCCGATGCCGTCCTGCGGGTTGATGCGGCCGTCGAAGTTGGCCTTGAAGTAGCCGTGGGTGCCCAGCGCCTCCTTGATGTAGCCGCTCCGGCCGCGCTTCGTCCACAGCGGCAGCGCCTTGAACCACTCCACGTCCTCCCGGTTGAAGAACATGTAGCGGACGGTGACGACCTTCTTGTGGATATGGTATGGGTGGCCCGTGAGGATGACGCGCTTGGCGATGACCCTCGACGTCGAGGGCGCCCGGGCGGTGCCCGTCGCGACTAGCTGCAAGGGCAGCCCAGCCTCTTCTTCGTCCGTTTGGGGAACCGTGCGCTTGAAGAATAGCGTAGGGACGGAACCCCAGGTGATGGGCCCCATGAACGAGGCGATACCGGATTGTCCGGGATGCAGATAGCGACAGTATTTATGGACGTCATTCTCGGTGCTGCCGCTAACTGAGAACAGGGGGTTGACGACGAATCTCCGAGGACCGCATTGGACGATGAGCTCCTCCTTGGCCTTGATGGACTTTTCGTAGTCTTCTTTGTGGACGACATCGAAGTTCAAGGCCGCCTTCTTGTTCTCGTGCCGTAGGAGAGAGAACAGTGTGACGGGGTGCGAAGGGTTGTAGGACTTCGAGAGTTCCGCCGGAACACCCCTGAGATGAACATGAACTCTCGTACCGGGTGCGACTCCGCCGACAAGAGCTTCCTTTAATGCGTGGTTCCGCGAGGATTGGTAGTTGGAGACCTGCAGTAACCTGGACCACTCCTCAGGCTGGTATGGTCGATCTTCCTCCTCATTCCAAGGACTCGTCCTCAGACTCTTCAGCCCTCTGTACTTAGCCAACCTCTCCCGTGCGAGAACATTCGGGTGTAGTTCGATCTCGTCCGGGAACTCCATGTCCTCTTCCGCCTCGTCACGCTTCCTCCGCCGATAAGCCTGTAGTTGCTCGGCGTCATCGTCCTCGTTCGGCTCAACAAACATCTCGGATTGAGGATACTCCGACATAGCGGCCTCTGTTGGCTCGGGACCAGCGACGCCTTCCATGCCGTCCTCGGGAGCTGCTTCATCACCTTCCTCAGCAGCGCCCTCCATCTCGTCGTCCATGTCGGAATCGGAATCTTCAACATCATCCAGGAACCAAGCTGCCTGGTAAGATGAGGTTCCCTTTGGTAGCTTCTTGGGTTTAGCTTGTTCTTCTGGCTCCTCTTCTGAGAAATAGTGGTGATCATCTAGGAGAACACCTTTCTTGGTTGGCACAACGGCGGGCGCTTCGCCGTCGACGTCGTCCATCGCCGCTTCTTCGGGAGCCAGCTCGGCAATGTCGTCCTGGTCCTCACCAGGCGCCTCCAAGACGTTTTCCGACTCGGCTTCGTCGACGGCCATACCGTCATTTCTCCTCCTCCCGGTCGAAAGGGGAGCAGCTGTGATCTTCTCGATCTGGAACGTGCCCCAATCTCCCACGTGTACTAGCCGGTCTGCCTTGAGACCCTTCCCTCGGACGACACCCGTCAAAACAGTAGTCTCAGTCTCCGGTGTCGGCCATTGGACGTTATCGACGAGCATCCAAGACCTTTGGTCTCTCCAATTAACGCCTTTGGGTGTTGTGCTACAGAGCGACCTCATCAGATTGGAACATTCTTGTCTCGAGTCAAGGCTGTAGACTTTCTCCTGGCCAGGATGGAAATGGGTCATGAAGGATGCCAGTGACTTGACGACATCCGGCCGTGCTTTGGCCGGCTCGATCTTCTCTAAGTGTTGCACGACAGTAAATAGTGTAGACATGCCCTGGTTCTCGACGCTTCGGATGATCAATTCGCCCAGCGGGTCAACCTCAACCTCGGCCGATAGGACGAAAACCACGTAATCGGCGACTCTGGCCGCGTCCATACACGCTGTCAAATCCCTCTTTAAGGGGACGTATTGGAGCCTCTGCTTGAAGCGCTCGACAGTAACCCGGAAGGTGGTATCGAGTATTTCAGACTGGATATCGAGGCTGTCGTTGAGGTTCTTGATGGCTGAAGCGACGTCACCGTCGGCGCAAAGCGGAACGACGGCAACAATTCGAGGGGCCGCATCTCGTCCCGAGAAGATAGATGCCTCTTTCTGATGTTCCTTATGCTTGGCGATTTGGCGCTGTCTCGCCTGGTTACGACGAGCTAATTTGGACATGACGTGTTGGTGAGGAGTCCTCCGCTGTCCTCGTTCACCGGGCACCTTGCCTGTTCGCGAAATGTCCGACATTAGCGAAACCACCGAATTCTAGATATAGAGGGAAAGATATATGCAGATTCATTTAGCTACAACTTACCTTTTGCTTCGTCGCGTAAAGCGCCTTTGGTCGCCTTCTTGGATTTAAAGGGCTTATGGAAAACCTTGGTGGTCGGCCGATGAGAATGGGTGGCCACGGCGGAAGGCATTTTGCCGTCACCTCCTGCTTTAAATCTGAAGGGTAGCGAAGCCAGGTTGAATAAGCGGTTAATCTTTTCTCCCGATTCTAACCTTAATCTCTCGGATGTGTGTTTAACTATGCGTCACACCGAGAAGAAGCGATTCGCGATACGATATTCGCATTCACCAAGTGTCAGCCAGTCAACCTTCACCCCTCGTAAAACCCGTTAAAGAGGACTTGGATCGTTGTTTGGAGGGGCAATTTGATGGATGGTTTATCGCTGGTGGGCTTTGAATCCACTTAACCATACATTTTGTGCGGACAGCCGGGCGAACCCAGACAACCCACCTCGATAAGTAACTTTTAAGTGGGACTAGCTAACTTTTATCGCCTTATCACCTTATCAAGCTTATCGATACCAACTGATAACGTTGTTTGATGGTTTTTGTTGCTGGGAAGTTTTGGTTGATCGGACTTTCAAGCCAGTCAACCGGACACATGCGCTCCCATACGCCTCGCGATTCTCCACTCAATAGACCAGATAGGGTCAAGATGGATGTTGGTACTGAGGTTACCAATGGCCGCGACAACGGCAGTACTGACGATCATGCCAATGGCGCACTCGTGGTTCGAAGCGCTAGGACCGAACTTATCCCAAAGCATGAACGAATAAGACGTCGGCGAATGAAAGAAGCCCAGCGAGAGTACGGCCGCGGTTCCAAGATAGACACGAAGGGGATCAAGGACAAGAAGTTACGGAGGAACCTGAGCAATCTCGAGCACAAGTACAAGACGGCTACCATAAGAGCCAAAGATGCCGAAGTGCTCCTGGAGAATACGGCCGGTTTCCTCGAGCCCGAACATGAATTGGAAAGGACGTATAAAATCTCACAGGAGGATATACAGGACAACGTGGCGGTCGAAACTGCTAAGAAGCGCTTTGAGCTCAATCTGTCGGACAAACTGGGCCCCTACATCTCCGACTACTCGAGAAACGGCAGGGATCTGTTACTAGCGGGACGAAAAGGACATGTTGCGACGATGGACGTAAGTTCAACCCCGGGAGTGTGTGGCCGCGGTATACTAAAGTCTGGTAGTGGAGGACAGGGAAGCTGGGCTGCGAGTTACAACTAGGCGAGACGGTACGCGATGTGCGGTGGCTACATTTGGGCCAATTCTTTGCTGTGTCCCAGAAAAAACACGTCTATATATATGACAGGCAAGGCGTAGAAGTCCATGCCTTGAAGAAACACCAGGAGGTCTCCCACATGGAGTTCTTGCCGTACCACTACCTCCTAGCAACTTTGGTTAGTTTGACATTGGTATTCAGGCCCTCTATCTTGTCGCTGACCCTCTAATGAAGGGATTGTCTGGCTATCTGAAGTACCAAGACGTCTCGACCGGCCAACTCGTCAGCGAAATACCCACGAAACTGGGGCCACCTGTCTCACTCACTCAAAACCCATACAATGCCGTCTTACACGTATGAGTCCTTGGTTCTATATTTTATGAAAACTTCTGTTAACCCGGATTCAGTGCGGACATCAAAACGGCACCGTTACATTATGGTCGCCAACTTCTCAAGGTAAGCATCCGTATTACCCGCCTCGTCCTTGGTCCATCCTCTGGCTAGTGGCTCTTGAATTGGACTTTGAGTCTTCTAACGGCTATTCGTGCATTCCTTCAGACCAATAATTGCTGACCTTGCTCTTCGAAATAGAACCTTTAGTAAAATTACTCGCACACAAAGGTCCTGTCCGTTCTATAGCCGTCGATAGGGAGGGTCGTTACATGGTGTCGGCAGGTCAGGAGCGGAAGATGGCAGTGTTCGTACCCCCCTTGCTATTATGCACAGATATGTACTTACGATAACCTAGGTGGGATATTCGAATGTTTAGAGAGGTTAATAGTTACTTCACACGACAGCCAGCTTCGTCCTTAGCTATATCGGACCGGAATCTCACGGCAGTGGGTTGGGGAACCCAAACCACGATATGGAAGGATCTCTTCGTGAAGCACAGGGCCGAACAGGAGAAGGTCCAGAGCCCGTACATGAACTGGGGCGGGGAAGGCAAGAGGGTCGAAAGAGTCCGTTGGTGCCCGTACGAAGACTTGCTCGGGGTCTCACACGATTCCGGTTTCTCCTCGATAATAGTGCCCGGTGCGGGAGAGGCCAACTTCGACGCGCTCGAAGTCAACCCCTTCGAGACTACCAAGCAGAGGCAGGAGACGGAGGTCAAATCGCTACTGAACAAGCTGCAACCCGAGATGATCGCGCTGGATCCTAACTTTATCGGGACCCTCGATTTGCGGTCGGAGCAGCAACGTCAAGCGGAGAGGGATCTCGATGCTAAGCCTGTCGATATCGAGACGGAGATAAGGAACAAAGCTCGCGGGAGGAACAGCGCCCTTAGCAAGTATCTGAGGAAACAGCGCAAGAGGAACGTTGTGGACGAGAAGAAGCTCAAGGCAGAAGAGATCTGGAGGGAGCGACAGGAAAAGAGAGACAAGCAACACGAAGAGAAGCAAGCCAGTCTCGGTCCGGCCCTCGGAAGGTTTGCGAGGAAAGAGCAGTAATGGCATCCGTTGATTGTAGGTGGGATAGAAGGAGATATGAGATAGATACCCTTGGAATCCGATTCTGGTGATTGCACGCATGTACCTACATCCTTCATCTTCCGCCCTTACGGACCCTGATCCCAACCAATCAGGGGCTACTGGTGCTCTGAATGATCATTCTCCCAAAAAAAGTCGAGGGTCCTTCAAGCATGATGCAGGTCTCCGTTGTCCGCATGTGGATACGAGACATTTATGTGGCACAAGTAAGACAATCGAACAAAGATGACTAGGGAGACACGAAACATTCAGGTTGACACCTAATATGGACGAGCAGGCGACCGGATGCCAGGCTGGGTAGGGGGGAAGGGCTGACATCATTGATAGTGGCCACCTGGCAATCGAGAGGTTCATGCATGTGACAGTGGCATGCTCTAATTGGGTGGATGATGCAGAAGCCACTTGGTAATAAAAGCCCCGTCTAACGTAGCTTAGCACAAAGTTTTAGCTTGATGAGTCTGGGCTACGTATTGTATAATGTACAATACAATACAGTATGCATATTATTTAGCTGGAAGCTTGTACGTAATCAAAGGGGGCCCGGCCGATGGAGGGCCCTAGATGTCATTTCTTCACAATACAATACAGTACAATACAATACTCAGTTATCTCAACTCCTTTCTCTCTCTCTCTCTCTTTCTCTCTCTCTCTATATCTATATCTATCTATCTATCTATCTTTCTATTGCTACTTGAAGCATTGTGACTCTGTTGCTTTGCGCATTCCCGCCCGAGTCAGAATTACGGGCCATGGCAGTTCCTTTCACCAAATCCTAAAGCTTAGCAAATAAGAAAGAAGCTGTCCATATTTTTATCCCCCCTTGCAACTAGTAAATCCACCATCATGAACGGGAACGTCCACATGGCTTCGGTTGGCGATGAGCCAGCCGACGCTCGATACGAACATGGCATCCAAGTCATTGACGAGGACAAACAGTTCAAGTATGTGGAGGTTTTTTTCTTTTTTCTTTTTTTTTAAGCTATCAGTGCGCCTACGCCTGGCGACGACGCCCAGCCTGTACCCCGTCTACTCGCTAACACCATTCGCCTTGCAGTCCTCATCTCAATAGCTATCTTCAAGCGACAGATGTTGCCGACGCCGGGTTTAACTACCATCTCATATCCGTTTTTGGCTCCCAGTCCACCGGCAAGTCTACTCTGCTGAACCACCTCTTCGGCACCGAGTTCAACGTCATGTCCGAGGCCGAGCGACGTCAGACGACAAAGGGAATATGGATGTCTAAGAACAAGAAGGCCTCTATGGCCGACAACATCCTCGTCATGGACGTGGAAGGTACCGACGGACGAGAAAGAGGAGAGGATCAGGATTTCGAAAGGAAGAGTGCGCTGTTTGCCTTGGCTACTAGCGAGGTTCTCATAGTCAACATATGGGAACACCAAGTAGGATTGTACCAAGGAGCGAATATGGGCCTGCTGAAGACCGTTTTCGAGGTCAACCTCCAACTATTCCAGGGGGACAAGCAGTACGTCTACGGTTGGGTATACGCCATTACCCTGTCCCTCGCCTTGCTAACGCCCCTTTTCCTAGGTCGACCCCGCGGTCCCTCCTCTTCTTCGTCATCCGCGATCACATTGGTGTCACTCCCCTATCAAACCTCCGAACCACACTGGTGCAGGATCTTACGAAAATCTGGTCATCCATATCGAAGCCTCAGGGCCTGGAAAATTCCCGCATAGAGGACTATTTCGATTTTGCTTTTGCTGCGTTGCCCCACAAGATCTTGCAGCCCGAAAAATTCGTTTCCGAGGTTCAGAATTTAGGAAAGAGATTCGTCCCGGGAACTCCGAGGTCTAAAGAGCACGGAGAGAATGGCAAACAAGAGCTCGCTGGTGGTGTCTTCCTACCCGAGTACCACCGGAGGATCCCCGCTGATGGCTTTTCCGTGTACGCCGAAGGCGTCTGGGACCAGATCGCCAACAACAAAGACTTAGATCTACCTTCACAACAGGAACTACTTGCGCAGTTCCGCTGTGACGAAATCTCCAGGGAAGTACTAGTCTCTTTCGACGAAGTCATCACTCCTCTAGAAGAGCAGCAGGCCGAGTCTAGCCGCAGTGGAAAACCGGTTGTTCTGCCGGACCTCGGTAGCACTGCAAGGTCGGCAAGGGAGAAGTGTGTCAAATCATTTGAGGTCAATGCCAGCAGGTATCATAAGGGAGTGTATAAGACGAAGCGAAGTGAGCTTGAAACCAAGATCGACCAGCGGCTGAAGGCGCTCTATCACGGCCAGCTTTCTGCTGCTCACAAGTCGGGCGTGGCCGCGTTCAGCGACGCCGTATCAGGCAAGGTCAAATCGGGCCAGAGGTCCGGTGCAGCTTACGAATTTGCCGATATTGTGGACAAGGAGAAGAAAAAGGCCCTGGAGGGCTTCGAGAAGGAAATTGAGAGCCTGTACATCGAGGGGGTGCCGTGGACTAACTTCAAACCGCAGTATCAGCTCTTCGAGAGAGAACTCGATGCGGTCAGCGCCCGTCTGCGTAAGGATGAGATGCGACGATTAGCCACGAGAGTCGAACGCTGGGTCAAGTCGCGGCTCGGCGATTCTATTGGGCTAGAATTCAACAAGCTTGGATCCGGTAGGGCAGGATCCGGCGCCCCGGAGACAGGCGATAAGTCTCCCTCGGAAAAGGATCTCTGGGACCGCATCTGGAGCGTATTCACCTCGACTGTCAAGGAAGCCGAAGGCCGCTTCGCCGAGAGGGCCAAGAGCTTCGAAGCCAGCCAGGACGAGGTGGATGTGGGATTATGGCGCCTGCGGCGCAAGAGCTGGGTTGCTCTGCGGGAAAAGATCGAGGAGGAGGTGATGGAGGGCAACATCCTGCTGAAGCTCCGGGAGAACTTCGAAGACAAGTTCCGGTACGACGAGGCGGGAGTCCCGCGGATATGGCGACCGACGGACGACATCGAAGGTGTCTACACACGAGCGCGTGAGTCGACACTGACTCTCGTCCCGCTGCTGTCGAAGTTCAAGCTGTCAGCCACAAAAGAATCGCCCGACCTGCCCGGGTTCATTGGAAACCAGCCGCCGAGTGCCGAGGCCGAGGACGAAGAGGACCTGGCGCCGATCGGTGGGGTCGACGAGGAGGAGGGCAAGAGCCTCGAAGAGGAGATGACTGTTCTGAGCGAGGGCAAGCGCCAGGACCTTGTCGTCAGGTTCAAGAAGATGGCCGACGGCGTCTACGTGGAAGCCAAGCGAAGTGCCATCGGCGGCGTCACGCAGGTCCCGTTGTATTTCTACGGCATCCTTCTAGCATTGGGCTGGAACGAGCTCCTCACAGGTAACTCTTACATCCGTCCAATCTACTGCACGACCTCCACGGTCTCCACACCCGCCCATATCCATCCCATCTATCCGTCCGGTCTTGCTAACCTAGTCCTCAGTTGTACGCAACCCCCTCCTCTTCATACTCCTCATCATCACGGCCGGCGCGACCTACGTCGCCTACAACCTGAACCTGCTGGGGCCGATGATGCAGATGAGCAACGCGGCGTGGGGCCAGGGCGTCGAGATCAGCAAGCAGAAGCTCCGGGACTTCCTCGAGAGCAACGAGACGGCGCGGCAGGCCATCGGCGTCCCCGCCGGCGTCCGGGGCGGCAGGGAGAGGGACAGCGACGCCGTCGGCCTCGAGACCCTGGACAGCCGCGGCAAGAGGTCCCAGGGTGCGGATGCCGAGGATGACGACTTCTGATAGAGCTAACTCCGTGACGGGCGTGTACGCATGTATGTACGCATGCACGTATGCGCGTATGGATGGATGGTATAGGTAGATAGTAAATGGCTCCGTCCAGAAATGGGCCGCTGTGAGAATACGATGGTTGTACGGTTGGTTGGTAGGGATGCGATACGGTGTGGTGTCCTGGTTAGACATCCGGTATATTAGAAAGCGTCATATTCACTACTCATTCCGATGAATCCCTCTGGAGCAGGATAATAGCGAGTAGTCGCTACCAAGACGGACCTTTCCCGCATATATATACACATACATCGAACAACCCTGTCCGCAAACGCCGCCTTTGATGGAGTTGTAGTGAAGTTACGACGCGTACAGGCTAACGTTGCCCCTTAACCTCAAAACGCCTCCAGACCGGCAGGCGTCCCGAACCAGGACCCCAGCTCATCGGCGTCCTTCTCTCTCGCGCCGGCATCAATGAAGAAATCCGTCAGCCGGCTCGTGGCCTCGTCGTCATCATCGGCCACGGCGGGCCACTCGACCTTGACGCCGCCCTTGCCCTCGAGCAGGTCCCGCGCCGTGCCCCAGCTGAACCGGCACTCCGGGCCCCAGCCGAACAGCGGGTGCATGTTGCGGCGCAGCCAGGCCGTGCAGCGCGCGTCCGAGGGGTAGCCGGAGCCCCAGCCCTGTTCTTCTCGTTCTTCTCCCTCCCCCTCTTCTTCTTGTTGTTGTTCTTCCCGTCCGGCTTTTTGTTCCTTCTCTTTCCGCTTGTTTCCCCCTTCCCCTTCCCCTTCGGCCTCTGCCCCTTCGGCCTCCGGCGCCTTCCTCTTCCGCCCCGTCCGCGTCCGGCCCTCGTACAGCACCTCGAGCGCGGCGTCCCGCGTCACCTTGGCGCACACGCTGGCGGCGCTGACGCACGGGAACAGCGAGTCGGCCTTCTTGGCCACCGTGACCCGCGCCGCCGGGAACAGCCGCTGCAGCCGGGCCTGGTACGCCGCGGGCGGCCCCACCGTGTCCACGTAGATCTCGCGCACGTCCACGCCGCGCGCCATCACGCCCCGTATCAGGTCCGCCGTCGCGTCCTGTGCCTGCGCGTTCAGGTTGTACGAGCTGCCGGAGCGCAGCATGTTGGCGCCGATGCTCCGGGCCGAGAGGCTCGCTATCGCGTAGCCGGCGTGCGTGTGGAGCGTCGGTTCCGCGGGCGCGGGGTCTGGGGAGGTTTGGTCGGCGGCGGCGGCGGCGGTGGCGGAAGGGTCGGAGGTGACGGACGGAGGGGTGCACAGCTCGCGCATCAGCTGCGTCCGCACGGCCGGCGTCAGCACCTTGCTGTCGTCGAAGCGGTGCCGCTCCTTGAGCAGCGGCTCCGACAGCTCCGCCGGCAGGTAGAACACCCCGTAGACCATGGGGCCCAACACAGGGCCGCGCCCGGCCTCGTCGACGCCCAGCACGCACGGCGGGCCCCTGGGGCCCTCCGACGACGTAGTGGTGGAGGTGGTGGTGGTTGGGGGTAGTAGGGAGGCCGGCACCGGCGAGAAGTACGTGTACGACTCCCCCGCCAGCGTCACGGCCGCGTCGATCGAGGGCGGGATGTAGGACGTCGACGACGAGGGCGGCGTCTCAAGCGCGAGGTCGGGGGTTTCTTCCATTGACGTGTCGTCCATTGCTGTTCTGGTTCGCTTTCCGATTCTGTATTCCTGGAGATGGGGTTGCTCTATGAGCCCGTCCTTACGGTCTATGAAATTGAGCGTTGTTAGGGGTGAGGGGTGGAATAAAGAAGAGGTCTTTACAGAAGAGGTCTTGCAGAAAGGCAAAGGTAAGAGAGCTAGCTACCTGATGACTTACTCGACCCTTTTCGAAGACCTTTAAGAGACTATATGCATAACGGAATTCTACGAAAAGAATCAAGTTACAGGGTAACTCGCTAGTATGCCTGTGGGATTGAGCTTAAGGGCAGTGGCTGTGGTATTTTATGATGTGTGTAAGGTGCAAAGCAAATAACTTATTGGTAGCGCTTTCCCAGGTGGACGCGCCTGGATGCGGAAAGCGCGTCCCAGGCCATTAAACAGACCCAGAAGGACCCACATATACTTCCCTGAGGGTTGCAACTACCAATTTACTTACGCCAAAACAGGGTAACGTCAATCATTTGGTAAACACAAGCAGATCAATGATACCCGACATTCGTCGCCCTATTCTTCCCCACCTCCATCTACAACGCGTTGAACCGTCTCGAATCGGGTACTTTCACTTCTTGAAATTTTCCTAAGACTCATCCGTGCAATTCTAATATACCGGGATAATACCCTTGTATTTTCAGATTCGATAAATACAGAGAGAGCCAGTCCCGGAACTCGACTTTGCGTGTCATGGCGCCATCGCGTTCGTCTCAGGCGCAACGGCGCGCCACTCAGTCGCAAACTGAGCATGTCTACGAATTGGGCAAGGTGGGAAGGTAGGCAGGCCCCCTCCGGTGCGATGCAGGCGCTGGTTTCTAATGCGATGCAGGAAAACCGGCATCACCTTACCCGACAATGGCGTACGCGACGAGTATGGCATGGAGGATCCCAACATCTTCTCCTCCCCCGAAAAGGAGACCAACCGCGCCAATGGACGTGGTCGCGATACACCAGAAGGGGAAGATGAGGACGAACAGGATATGGAGCTAGACGATGGTATGCCGCTCTATATGAACACACGACCTGGACCATAACCGTAGCCGGTCACCGCGGCGGTTGGCCACTATGACGAACTGACAAGTTAGAATAGGCTCAGAGATGGGACCAGCTACTACTCGAAAGCTGCAGGAACGCCCGAGCAGACCTTCCCTCCCGCGCGCTCGGTCTCCTATCAAGACAATCCTACATTCCCCAGCTCGACATAACCCACATCTCGCTCATACTTCCTCTCCCTCGCGAGGTTCCATTGTGGAGGCGCCCGGACACAATCCTGCGAAGCCGGTCAAACGTAAACTAGACTTCTCTAAGAGCGATAAGTCTCAAACGAAAGCCCTAGCCAATGGACGCCCGAAGGCTAATGGCGCGACGTCCACCAATGCCCACCTCCCTAATGGTCGCGCCCACCACTCTGGAGGTTCCGACGACGACGATGAAGCTGTCCTTCGTGGCAGGAGGAACCAACGAGACGAAGAACAAGACGAGGAAGAGGGTTACGAGGAGTCTATGCAAGTACTCGACATGGGCGATGGCGATGTCAACCTGCCAGGACGTGACGAGATGACCCCTGAGCCAGACGAGGAAGTCCCCAATGAGCAAGTAGAAGAAGAAGAAGAGGAGGAGGAAGAGGCACAGCCTCAACCAGCAAAGCGGAGAGGACGCAAGCCGAAACAGCCGCCCGTCGAGGCCGAACAAGCACAAGCGCCCGCAAGGGAAGTTGCTGACGAACCCGTTAAGAAAAAGAGGGGTCGACCAGCAAGGGATGCACCACAAGGAGAGCCTCAAGCTTTATCCTCGTCTCCTAAGAGGAGGCGGACTGGGCGGAACTCCTTGAGCAATGTCGAAGAAGAGCCTGCCGAAGAAGAAGCAGTCGAAGAAAGGGAGCCAAAGCGTCAGCGAACCGAGAAGCCGTCAAATAAGGCTGCCTCTGCCTCCTCGAAAGCGAAACCGGCACCAGCAGCGAAACCGGAAACGAAACCGGAAGCGAAACCGGAAGCGAAGCCAGCAACGCAGAAGGGGAAGCCCGGCCGCAAGCGGAAATCCTCCGGCGTCGGTGTTGCTTCTCCAGCTGTTCAGCGTGGCCCTCCTCTACCCAAGGCCCGAGGACTGGTGAGCTTGCGACGAGAGGGAGCGGATGAGATAAGGACTACCCGCTCCGGCAGACTTTCGGTCAGACCCTTGGAATTCTGGAAGGGCGAACGTTACGAATTCGACGATGAACAAGAGGAGGTGTATGGCGATAAACGTAGCCATTTCGTCTTCAACAAGGTCAAGGGCGTCGTCCGCGCTGAAGAGCCGGAACCCCAGCCCAGGGCGAAGAGGGGTCGCCCTGGCAAGCGGTCTGTTCGACCAAAAGGCCGTCGTTCCGTTGTCGAAGATTCAGATGAGGAACCCGATGATTGGGAGAATGATCCGGGCCGCATAGTAGGCGAGTGCATCTATTGGTATCCCGAATACGAGGCGAATCCGCCTGAAGACGAAGACCGCGTCGAGGTGGTGGAAGAAGAACTGGCAATCTCATCCAATGCCATCAACCTGAAAGACATCAAGGACGCGACGTTCAAGTTCGCCAAGACGCTCACCCTGCCCTTCTTCGGCGCCGGTGTAGTAGACCTCCCGCCGGGCTCCGAGAAGCGGCCCAAGAACTCGCGCAAGATGCAGATGGTCTTCTTCGTGTATACAGGGAGCGTCACCGTTACGATAGCGGAGGCCACCACCTTCAGGATAAGTAAAGGGGGCATGTGGTTCGTCCCAAGAGGTATGTAGCCCGTCATGTGGAAGAAGGCGCTCCGAGTACGACTTTCCCTTGCTAACCGTCTGCTAGGAAATCATTACGAGATAAAAAACGAAGGGAACAAGACGGCACGCCTCTTCTTCGCGCAGGGATGCGAGCTCCTCGTACAACCGGAGAACCAGGAGTCGTGAGCAAAGGCCAGCTTTACAACACCCCAGCAGTGAAGAGGGTTGCTTGCGGGCGCCGTCAAAGCAAACTTGTATAATAAGGGGACGCTATAAGAGGTGAAGCGTTTGCGTGGATGGGCTCTTGACCATTTGAAAGGAATGCCGGCGTTGATGAGAGACACGGCTTGTTCCGCGACTGGCATGATTTGCTTGCGGGTTTGACTGTAGTTGTGTGATTTAAAACAAGATGATGTACGAACATTAGGCCAGCGGCTAGAAGACCTAACGGGACTGTCACGGCACTATTACGGACCACCGCCCGTACCTGTTCGTATAGACTCAGTTCTAACTATCGATCTTAAATTCTACAACCCCCTTTTGGGGGAACATGATAGTCTGGTATAGCGGGCTGTTAAGTATGCTCCATGACATACATACCTCAGTATCCGGAATTGCCTTTTATACTTGGAAAAAGGGGGGGGGATGCTGAAAGCTGATACAAGAAACTTGGAATAAAACCAATTTAAATCGTATATTCGTAACAATCTAAAGCGCCTTGTTCTTCGTATACCATTGGCCAATTCTGGGTGGCTTGCTAACAGGCAGCAGCGGCAGGCAGCAGCTGCTTCGCCTTACAGACTCTCTGAAATCTCACGTCGTCCCAATATATCCCGTTTCGTCGTTTACGACGCTATATCAGCTTGGACTTAGTTCCAGGTTCTCCACTCGCTTTCTTGCTTGACCGCCAGACGGGTTCCATAGGAGGCATTGACATATCCCGACCATCTGCGCGGCGTCCGGTAGAGATGCTCCACCTCCCGCCAGAACTATACGATGCGGTAAGTACCTAGTTATCCTGGTATGCCTGCATCTGAATCCGGTTATTAAGCTCATCGAGTAGATCACCATCTTGGTAGAGCGCCCCCGATCTTCTGGTAATCGTTACGCGCTGCGCCATGACGAGACGTACGACGGCGTGTCGAGGGAGGCCCGGAAACGGCTGTCGGTCCTGCGGCTGGTGAACAGGCCGTTCTGCCAGAGCGCCTCAATCCGGCTCTTCCGGTGCATCCGGGTCACCATCAGCGGGTCTTCTGTCAACACCGACCGCTGGCCCCTCGCACGGCTGCGGGAGCTCTGCGCGAGCCCCTCCTGCGCCCCGCTCGTCCGCCGCCTCGAGGTCGGCTACCACTACTTCGACCACCCGGGCCCCGACGAGTGGGCGCCCGGCAGCCGCTACCAGCTGTACGCCGAGGACGCCGCGCGGCTGCTGCCCGTCTGCCTCGCCGCGCTGCCGAACCTCGAGGCCCTCGACGTCCGCGGGCCCTCGTTCCCGTCCCTCAACCTCGGCCCGGCAGGCCCGGCAGGCTCGGCAGGCTCAACAGCCCCTCCTACTTCTTCTCTCGTCGAGGCCCCTATGCGCATGTTCACCGACGCCGTCGTCTCGGCCCTGCGCTACATCCCCCTGCCCCGCCTTGTGGAGCTGAACCTGCGCCTGGCCGTGACGCACGAGTTCGGGGCGTTCTTCCCGGAGCACACCACGCCCTGCCACATCCCCGTCGCCGACGTCATGCGCCGGCTGCGGCACCTCGAGGTATCGATCAGCGACTTCACGGAGCGCGACTCGCGCTTAACGGTCCGCAACAACGCGTCCCTCTCCGCGCTCGCCGGGGTCCACCCGAACCCGGACTCCGCGGCGCTGCCGCTGCGGCTCGTCGAGCTCGCCGCCACGTCGGGGAACCTCGAGCTGCTCTCGATCCGGGGCTCCGACATGCTCAACCTCGACGCGCTGCGGCTGGGCGACGGCGTCTCGCTGAGGCACCTCGTCCTGACGCGGGTATCGGCGTCCGCCGAGAACATGCTCCACATTCTGGAGCAGTCCCGGCACTCCCTGCGGGGCGTGCGGCTGACGCAAGTCGAGCTGAACGCCGGCACGTGGCGCGACGTGCTCGCCGCGCTGGCCACCTTCCCGCTCTTGTGCTACTTCAGCGTCAACTCGGGCGGCTACTCGCGGTCCGGGGCCAGCGGCCACCTCGTCGCGCCGCTGCCCGTCACGGCCGGAGGCAGCTACATCCGCAGCGTGGAGCAGGCGGACCACGACGCTCTCAGCGCGCTGCAGCGCCACGCCACCCAGAACCGGAAGGGGGCCGGCTTGCTTCCCTATCAGAGGCGGGTTCGCAAGTATATTGGGCGGGCGATTCATCCCTAATCCGTCGAAATCCTAGGGGTGGGGTTGCTGATGATTTTGAGTATATCGTGCCTTGGCCTCTTTGGGCGACATACATGGTTTGGACTAGTCAGCGGAAGGGGCGAGGAATCCGGCATGGTTTAATGGGCGACCGGGCCCCTGTGTTAGGCATGTAGATAGGTTAGATATAGTCATTATGCGTTCGCTATCTGCTGCAACAAATCGACCGCTATCCCGAACGAAGACGCAAAAGTAATGCCAACATGCATCGTACATTTCTGCCGACTACGCGACGTGGCCCAGAATATCCGTATTGAGAATGTCTCGCCTTGGGTACCAGGGTACCGCGCCTGTTGGAGCATCCCCCTTTTATACGTGCGTTCGATGCCACGAACTAGACGTGGAACTCCAGCGGTCAGACCAGAGTCAGAGTAAATGAGATTCTCTTAGCTTCGTATCCTGTCTCGCCAAATGACAAGGATCGAATCAGAAACACCTCCCAAGCAAGAGGCATTCATTCATGCCAACTCCTTTTGAGCCGCCAGGTGAGATATATATAGGCTGTACGTGACCGCAAGCGGCGAATTGATTATAGAACAATCAACGTTTGTCGCCTGATGGCATTTTCAGTCAAGAGAACTCATGTGCCGACGAGAGCTTGACAGGACCTATTCAGCAAACGATGACTCTGTGCAAATATCACTTCGCCACTGCATATGACAGTTAGTGACGAGAATGACCAATACGTGGAGCTAGGGGACTTTTATATAAGGGGAAACTGGCCGCAGTGCCTGAATAAACTGGTGCAGGCCTAAGTCAGAAACACGGCGTCATTCACACTACACTCATGGTATTCGTATTACGCTGCAGAAATGGAGAACAACTCATCTATCCCGGGCGAACCCAGCCTTCTCGGACTCACCGCCGAACTGCGTTTCGTGATCTACTACTTCGTCTTCCAGGGATCGAGAATCGAATACGACCCTACCAGGCGCCCCGGGTTCAGGGCGACGAGACACCGGACGGTCCTGGCCACGTGCAAGCAGGTCTACGACGAGGGGCGGACGGAGTATTGGAGGGAGACGCGGCTGCACATGGGTCCGAGGAGCGGGATCGCGGACCTCGCCGCGCGCCTCCCGGACCCCGTGCGAGACCGCGTGCGCCACATCCGGCGCCTCGACGTGTCGTCGCCGTCGTCGGCGCGAGAGACGCCCGGTTGCCTGGCGCGGTTCGCGGGCCTGCGGACCTGCGAGCTGCTCGTCGGGCCGTCGACGCGGCTCGCCTTCGAAATCTGCGAGGAGCTCGACGACGGCCCGGACTTCCCCCGCGAGAGGGTCCAGTCGGGCGTCCTGATGGCCGATACCCGGCGCTTCCTCGAGCGGCTGCGCCTCCTACACCTCGACAACGGGTGCGGCGAGGTCGCCTTCCTGGCCCAGCTTAACACGACGTGGAAGGACCATCGTCCGTTGTTCCCTCCGGACCCGGCATATTCCGAGACTGTGAGTTGTGGCCGTTCGGTCCCCGGGGGGGGGGGGGGGGGGGGGGGGGGGGGGGGGGGGGGGGGGGGGGGGGGGGGGGGGGGGGGGGGGGGGGGGGGGGGGGGGGGGGGGGGGGGGGGGGG